>JAWMAG010000280.1:0-60045 GCA_037013455.1 Ceratitis rosa | reverse complement strand
GTTTTAATAAAACTAACCAAATGCAATGCACTGAGTTATATCCGTTTTTAATAAAACTAACCAAATGCAATGCACTGAGTTACATCCGTTTTTAATAAAACTAACCAAATGCAATGCACTGAGTTATATCCGTTTTAATAAAACTAACCAAATGCAATGCACTTAGTTGTATCAGTTTTTAATAAAACTAACCAGATGCAATGCACTGAGTTACATCCGTTTTTAATAAAACTAACCAAATGCAATGCACTGAGTTGTATCAGTTTTTAATAAAACTAACCAAATGCAATGCACTGAGTTACATCCGTTTTTAATAAAACTAACCAAATGCAATGCACTGAGTTATATCCGTTTTTAATAAAACTAACCAAATGCAATGCACTTAGTTGTATCAGTTTTTAATAAAACTAACCAGATGCAATGCACTGAGTTATATCCGTTTTTAATAAAACTAACCAAATGCAATGCACTGAGTTGTATCAGTTTTTAATAAAACTAACCAAATGCAATGCACTGAGTTACATCCGTTTTAATAAAACTAACCAAATGCAATGCACTAGTTGTATCAGTTTTTAATAAAACTAACCAAATGCAATGCACTGAGTTATATCCGTTTTTAATAAAACTAACCAAATGCAATGCACTGAGTTACATCCGTTTTTAATAAAACTAACCAAATGCAATGCACTGAGTTATATCCGTTTTTAATAAAACTAACCAAATGCAATGCACTTAGTTGTATCAGTTTTAATAAAACTAACCGAATGCAATGCACTGAGTTACATCCGTTTTTAATAAAACTAACCAAATGCAATGCACTGAGTTGTATCAGTTTTTAATAAAACTAACCAAATGCAATGCACTGAGTTGTATCAGTTTTTAATAAAACTAACCAAATGCAATGCACTGAGTTATATCCGTTTTTAATAAAACTAACCAAATGCAATGCACTTAGTTGTATCAGTTTTTAATAAAACTAACCAGATGCAATGCACTGAGTTATATCCGTTTTTAATAAAACTAACCAAATGCAATGCACTGAGTTGTATCAGTTTTTAATAAAACTAACCAAATGCAATGCACTGAGTTACATCCGTTTTTAATAAAACTAACCAAATGCAATGCACTTAGTTGTATCAGTTTTTAATAAAACTAACCAAATGCAATGCACTGAGTTATATCCGTTTTTAATAAAACTAACCAAATGCAATGCACTGAGTTACATCCGTTTTTAATAAAACTAACCAAATGCAATGCACTGAGTTATATCCGTTTTAATAAAACTAACCAAATGCAATGCACTTAGTTGTATCAGTTTTAAATAAAACTAACCAAATGCAATGCACTGAGTTGTATCAGTTTTTAATAAAACTAACCAAATGCAATGCACTGAGTTACATCCGTTTTTAATAAAACTAACCAAATGCAATGCACTGAGTTATATCCGTTTTTAATAAAACTAACCAAATGCAATGCACTGAGTTTATCAGTTTTTAATAAAACTAACCAAATGCAATGCACTGAGTTACATCCGTTTTTAATAAAACTAACCAAATGCAATGCACTGAGTTATATCCGTTTTTAATAAAACTAACCAAATGCAATGCACTGAGTTGTATCAGTTTTTAATAAAACTAACCAAATGCAATGCACTGAGTTACATCCGTTTTTAATAAAACTAACCAAATGCAATGCACTGAGTTATATCCGTTTTTAATAAAACTAACCAAATGCAATGCACTTAGTTGTATCAGTTTTTAATAAAACTAACCAAATGCAATGCACTGAGTTATATCCGTTTTTAATAAAACTAACCAAATGCAATGCACTGAGTTGTATCAGTTTTTAATAAAACTAACCAAATGCAATGCACTGAGTTACATCCGTTTTTAATAAAACTAACCAAATGCAATGCACTGAGTTATATCCGTTTTTAATAAAACTAACCAAATGCAATGCACTGAGTTGTATCAGTTTTTAATAAAACTAACCAGATGCAATGCACTGAGTTATATCCGTTTTTAATAAAACTAACCAAATGCAATGCACTGAGTTGTATCAGTTTTTAATAAAACTAACCAAATGCAATGCACTGAGTTACATCCGTTTTTAATAAAACTAACCAAATGCAATGCACTTAGTTGTATCAGTTTTTAATAAAACTAACCAAATGCAATGCACTGAGTTATATCCGTTTTTAATAAAACTAACCAAATGCAATGCACTGAGTTACATCCGTTTTTAATAAAACTAACCAAATGCAATGCACTGAGTTATATCCGTTTTTAATAAAACTAACCAAATGCAATGCACTTAGTTGTATCAGTTTTAATAAAACTAACCAAATGCAATGCACTGAGTTATATCCGTTTTTAATAAAACTAACCAAATGCAATGCACTGAGTTACATCCGTTTTTAATAAAACTAACCAAATGCAATGCACTGAGTTATATCCGTTTTTAATAAAACTAACCAAATGCAATGCACTGAGTTGTATCAGTTTTTAATAAAACTAACCAGATGCAATGCACTGAGTTATATCCGTTTTTAATAAAACTAACCAAATGCAATGCACTGAGTTATATCCGTTTTTAATAAAACTAACCAAATGCAATGCACTGAGTTACATCCGTTTTTAATAAAACTAACCAAATGCAATGCACTTAGTTGTATCAGTTTTTAATAAAACTAACCAAATGCAATGCACTGAGTTATATCCGTTTTTAATAAAACTAACCAAATGCAATGCACTGAGTTACATCCGTTTTTAATAAACTAACCAAATGCAATGCACTGAGTTATATCCGTTTTTAATAAAACTAACCAAATGCAATGCACTTAGTTGTATCAGTTTTAAATAAAACTAACCAAATGCAATGCACTGAGTTGTATCAGTTTTTAATAAAACTAACCAAATGCAATGCACTGAGTTACATCCGTTTTTAATAAAACTAACCAAATGCAATGCACTGAGTTATATCCGTTTTTAATAAAACTAACCAAATGCAATGCACTGAGTTGTATCAGTTTTTAATAAAACTAACCAGATGCAATGCACTGAGTTACATCCGTTTTAATAAAACTAACCAAATGCAATGCACTGAGTTGTATCAGTTTTAATAAAACTAACCAAATGCAATGCACTGAGTTACATCCGTTTTTAATAAAACTAACCAAATGCAATGCACTGAGTTATATCCGTTTTTAATAAAACTAACCAAATGCAATGCACTTAGTTGTATCAGTTTTTAATAAAACTAACCAGATGCAATGCACTGAGTTATATCCGTTTTTAATAAAACTAACCAAATGCAATGCACTGAGTTGTATCAGTTTTTAATAAAACTAACCAAATGCAATGCACTTAGTTGTATCAGTTTTTAATAAAACTAACCAAATGCAATGCACTGAGTTATATCCGTTTTTAATAAAACTAACCAAATGCAATGCACTGAGTTGTATCAGTTTTTAATAAAACTAACCAAATGCAATGCACTTAGTTGTATCAGTTTTTAATAAAACTAACCAGATGCAATGCACTGAGTTAATCCGTTTTTAATAAAACTAACCAAATGCAATGCACTGAGTTGTATCAGTTTTTAATAAAACTAACCAAATGCAATGCACTGAGTTACATCCGTTTTTAATAAAACTAACCAAATGCAATGCACTGAGTTACATCCGTTTTTAATAAAACTAACCAAATGCAATGCACTGAGTTATATCCGTTTTTAATAAAACTAACCAAATGCAATGCACTTAGTTGTATCAGTTTTTAATAAAACTAACCAAATGCAATGCACTGAGTTATATCCGTTTTTAATAAAACTAACCAAATGCAATGCACTGAGTTGTATCAGTTTTTAATAAAACTAACCAAATGCAATGCACTGAGTTACATCCGTTTTAATAAAACTAACCAAATGCAATGCACTGAGTTATATCCGTTTTTAATAAAACTAACCAAATGCAATGCACTTAGTTGTATCAGTTTTTAATAAAACTAACCAGATGCAATGCACTGAGTTATATCCGTTTTTAATAAAACTAACCAAATGCAATGCACTGAGTTGTATCAGTTTTTAATAAAACTAACCAAATGCAATGCACTGAGTTACATCCGTTTTTAATAAAACTAACCAAATGCAATGCACTTAGTTGTATCAGTTTTAATAAAACTAACCAAATGCAATGCACTGAGTTATATCCGTTTTTAATAAAACTAACCAAATGCAATGCACTGAGTTACATCCGTTTTTAATAAGACTAACCAAATGCAATGCACTGAGTTATATCCGTTTTTAATAAAACTAACCAAATGCAATGCACTTAGTTGTATCAGTTTTAAATAAAACTAACCAAATGCAATGCACTGAGTTGTATCAGTTTTTAATAAAACTAACCAAATGCAATGCACTGAGTTACATCCGTTTTTAATAAAACTAACCAAATGCAATGCACTGAGTTATATCCGTTTTTAATAAAACTAACCAAATGCAATGCACTGAGTTGTATTAGTTTTTAATAAAACTAACCAGATGCAATGCACTGAGTTACATCCGTTTTTAATAAAACTAACCAAATGCAATGCACTGAGTTGTATCAGTTTTTAATAAAACTAACCAAATGCAATGCACTGAGTTACATCCGTTTTTAATAAACTAACCAAATGCAATGCACTGAGTTATATCCGTTTTTAATAAAACTAACCAAATGCAATGCACTTAGTTGTATCAGTTTTTAATAAAACTAACCAGATGCAATGCACTGAGTTATATCCGTTTTTAATAAAACTAACCAAATGCAATGCACTGAGTTGTATCAGTTTTTAATAAAACTAACCAAATGCAATGCACTTAGTTGTATCAGTTTTTAATAAAACTAACCAAATGCAATGCACTGAGTTATATCCGTTTTTAATAAAACTAACCAAATGCAATGCACTTAGTTGTATCAGTTTTTAATAAAACTAACCAAATGCAATGCACTTAGTTGTATCAGTTTTTAATAAAACTAACCAGATGCAATGCACTGAGTTATATCCGTTTTAATAAAACTAACCAAATGCAATGCACTGAGTTGTATCAGTTTTTAATAAAACTAACCAAATGCAATGCACTGAGTTACATCCGTTTTTAATAAAACTAACCAAATGCAATGCACTGAGTTATATCCGTTTTTAATAAAACTAACCAAATGCAATGCACTTAGTTGTATCAGTTTTTAATAAAACTAACCAAATGCAATGCACTGAGTTACATCCGTTTTTAATAAAACTAACCAAATGCAATGCACTTAGTTGTATCAGTTTTTAATAAAACTAACCAAATGCAATGCACTGAGTTGTATCAGTTTTTAATAAAACTAACCAGATGCAATGCACTGAGTTACATCCGTTTTTAATAAAACTAACCAAATGCAATGCACTGAGTTGTATCAGTTTTTAATAAAACTAACCAAATGCAATGCACTGAGTTACATCCGTTTTTAATAAAACTAACCAAATGCAATGCACTGAGTTATATCCGTTTTTAATAAAACTAACCAAATGCAATGCACTTAGTTGTATCAGTTTTTAATAAAACTAACCAGATGCAATGCACTGAGTTATATCCGTTTTTAATAAAACTAACCAAATGCAATGCACTGGGTTGTATCAGTTTTTAATAAAACTAACCAAATGCAATGCACTGAGTTACATCCGTTTTTAATAAAACTAACCAAATGCAATGCACTGAGTTATATCCGTTTTTAATAAAACTAACCAAATGCAATGCACTTAGTTGTATCAGTTTTTAATAAAACTAACCAAATGCAATGCACTGAGTTATATCCGTTTTTAATAAAACTAACCAAATGCAATGCACTTAGTTGTATCAGTTTTTAATAAAACTAACCAAATGCAATGCACTGAGTTGTATCAGTTTTAATAAAACTAACCAACTGCAATGCACTGAGTTGTATCAGTTTTTAATAAAACTAACCAAATGCAATGCACTGAGTTACATCCGTTTTTAATAAAACTAACCAAATGCAATGCACTGAGTTACATCCGTTTTAAATAAAACTAACCAAATGCAATGCACTGAGTTGTATCAGTTTTTAATAAAACTAACCAAATGCAATGCACTGAGTTACATCCGTTTTTAATAAAACTAACCAAATGCAATGCACTGAGTTATATCCGTTTTTAATAAAACTAACCAAATGCAATGCACTTAGTTGTATCAGTTTTTAATAAAACTAACCAGATGCAATGCACTGAGTTACATCCGTTTTTAATAAAACTAACCAAATGCAATGCACTGAGTTATATCCGTTTTTAATAAAAATAACCAAATGCAATGCACTTAGTTGTATCAGTTTTTAATAAAACTAACCAAATGCAATGCACTGAGTTGTATCAGTTTTTAATAAAACTAACCAGATGCAATGCACTGAGTTACATCCGTTTTTAATAAAACTAACCAAATGCAATGCACTGAGTTATATCCGTTTTTAATAAAACTAACCAAATGCAATGCACTTAGTTGTATCAGTTTTTAATAAAACTAACCAAATGCAATGCACTGAGTTGTATCAGTTTTAAATAAAACTAACCAAATGCAATGCACTGAGTTGTATCAGTTTTTAATAAAACTAACCAAATGCAATGCACTGAGTTACATCCGTTTTTAATAAAACTAACCAAATGCAATGCACTGAGTTATATCCGTTTTTAATAAAACTAACCAAATGCAATGCACTTAGTTGTATCAGTTTTTAATAAAACTAACCAAATGCAATGCACTGAGTTGTATCAGTTTTTAATAAAACTAACCAAATGCAATGCACTGAGTTGTATCAGTTTTTAATAAAACTAACCAAATGCAATGCACTGAGTTATATCCGTTTTTAATAAAACTAACCAAATGCAATGCACTTAGTTGTATCAGTTTTTAATAAAACTAACCAAATGCAATGCACTGAGTTGTATCAGTTTTTAATAAAACTAACCAAATGCAATGCACTGAGTTGTATCAGTTTTTAATAAAACTAACCAAATGCAATGCACTGAGTTACATCCGTTTTTAATAAAACTAACCAAATGCAATGCACTGAGTTATATCCGTTTTTAATAAAACTAACCAAATGCAATGCACTTAGTTGTATCAGTTTTTAATAAAACTAACCAAATGCAATGCACTGAGTTGTATCAGTTTTTAATAAAACTAACCAAATGCAATGCACTGAGTTACATCCGTTTTTAATAAAACTAACCAAATGCAATGCACTGAGTTATATCCGTTTTTAATAAAACTAACCAAATGCAATGCACTTAGTTGTATCAGTTTTTAATAAAACTAACCAAATGCAATGCACTGAGTTACATCCGTTTTTAATAAAACTAACCAAATGCAATGCACTGAGTTATATCCGTTTTTAATAAAACTAACCAAATGCAATGCACTTAGTTGTATCAGTTTTTAATAAAACTAACCAAATGCAATGCACTGAGTTACATCCGTTTTTAATAAAACTAACCAAATGCAATGCACTGAGTTATATCCGTTTTTAATAAAACTAACCAAATGCAATGCACTGAGTTATATCCGTTTTTAATAAAACTAACCAAATGCAATGCACTTAGTTGTATCAGTTTTTAATAAAACTAACCAAATGCAATGCACTGAGTTACATCCGTTTTTAATAAAACTAACCAAATGCAATGCACTGAGTTACATCCGTTTTTAATAAAACTAACCAAATGCAATGCACTGAGTTACATCCGTTTTTAATAAAACTAACCAAATGCAATGCACTGAGTTATATCCGTTTTTAATAAAACTAACCAAATGCAATGCACTTAGTTGTATCAGTTTTTAATAAAACTAACCAAATGCAATGCACTGAGTTACATCCGTTTTTAATAAAACTAACCAAATGCAATGCACTGAGTTATATCCGTTTTAATAAAACTAACCAAATGCAATGCACTGAGTTATATCCGTTTTTAATAAAACTAACCAAATGCAATGCACTTAGTTGTATCAGTTTTTAATAAAACTAACCAAATGCAATGCACTGAGTTACATCCGTTTTAAATAAAACTAACCAAATGCAATGCACTTAGTTGTATCAGTTTTAAATAAAACTAACCAAATGCAATGCACTGAGTTGTATCAGTTTTTAATAAAACTAACCAAATGCAATGCACTGAGTTACATCCGTTTTTAATAAAACTAACCAAATGCAATGCACTGAGTTATATCCGTTTTTAATAAAACTAACCAAATGCAATGCACTTAGTTGTATCAGTTTTTAATAAAACTAACCAAATGCAATGCACTGAGTTGTATCAGTTTTTAATAAAACTAACCAAATGCAATGCACTGAGTTGTATCAGTTTTTAATAAAACTAACCAAATGCAATGCACTGAGTTATATCCGTTTTTAATAAAACTAACCAAATGCAATGCACTTAGTTGTATCAGTTTTAGTAAAACTAACCAAATGCAATGCACTGAGTTGTATCAGTTTTTAATAAAACTAACCAAATGCAATGCACTGAGTTGTATCAGTTTTTAATAAAACTAACCAAATGCAATGCACTGAGTTGTATCAGTTTTTAATAAAACTAACCAAATGCAATGCACTGAGTTACATCCGTTTTTAATAAAACTAACCAAATGCAATGCACTGAGTTATATCCGTTTTTAATAAAACTAACCAAATGCAATGCACTTAGTTGTATCAGTTTTTAATAAAACTAACCAAATGCAATGCACTGAGTTACATCCGTTTTTAATAAAACTAACCAAATGCAATGCACTGAGCTATATCCGTTTTTAATAAAACTAACCAAATGCAATGCACTTAGTTGTATCAGTTTTTAATAAAACTAACCAAATGCAATGCACTGAGTTACATCCGTTTTTAATAAAACTAACCAATGCAATGCACTGAGTTATATCCGTTTTTAATAAAACTAACCAAATGCAATGCACTGAGTTATATCCGTTTTTAATAAAACTAACCAAATGCAATGCACTTAGTTGTATCAGTTTTTAATAAAACTAACCAAATGCAATGCACTGAGTTACATCCGTTTTTAATAAAACTAACCAAATGCAATGCACTGAGTTACATCCGTTTTAATAAAACTAACCAAATGCAATGCACTGAGTTACATCCGTTTTTAATAAAACTAACCAAATGCAATGCACTGAGTTATATCCGTTTTTAATAAAACTAACCAAATGCAATGCACTTAGTTGTATCAGTTTTTAATAAAACTAACCAAATGCAATGCACTGAGTTACATCCGTTTTTAATAAAACTAACCAAATGCAATGCACTGAGTTACATCCGTTTTTAATAAAACTAACCAAATGCAATGCACTGAGTTATATCCGTTTTTAATAAAACTAACCAAATGCAATGCACTTAGTTGTATCAGTTTTTAATAAAACTAACCAAATGCAATGCACTGAGTTACATCCGTTTTTAATAAAACTAACCAAATGCAATGCACTGAGTTATATCCGTTTTTAATAAAACTAACCAAATGCAATGCACTGAGTTATATCCGTTTTTAATACAACTAACCAAATGCAATGCACTTAGTTGTATCAGTTTTTAATAAAACTAACCAAATGCAATGCACTGAGTTACATCCGTTTTTAATAAAACTAACCAAATGCAATGCACTGAGTTATATCCGTTTTAATAAAATTAACCAAATGCAATGCACTTAGTTGTATCAGTTTTTAATAAAACTAACCAAATGCAATGCACTGAGTTACATCCGTTTTTAATAAAACTAACCAAATGCAATGCACTGAGTTACATCCGTTTTTAATAAAACTAACCAAATGCAATGCACTGAGTTATATCCGTTTTTAATAAAACTAACCAAATGCAATGCACTTAGTTGTATCAGTTTTTAATAAAACTAACCAAATGCAATGCACTGAGTTACATCAGTTTTTAATAAAACTAACCAAATGCAATGCACTGAGCTGTATCAGTTTTTAATAAAACTAACCAAATGCAATGCACTGAGTTACATCAGTTTTTAATAAAACTAACCAAATGCAATGCACTGAGTTACATCCGTTTTTAATAAAACTAACCAAATGCAATGCACTGAGTTATATCCGTTTTTAATAAAACTAACCAAATGCAATGCACTTAGTTGTATAAGTTTTTAATAAAACTAACCAAATGCAATGCACTGAGTTGTATCAGTTTTTAATAAAACTAACCAAATGCAATGCACTGAGTTGTATCAGTTTTTAATAAAACTAACCAAATGCAATGCACTGAGTTACATCCGTTTTTAATAAAACTAACCAAATGCAATGCACTGAGTTATATCCGTTTTTAATAAAACTAACCAAATGCAATGCACTAAGTTGTATCAGTTTTAAATAAAACTAACCAAATGCAATGCACTGAGTTGTATCAGTTTTTAATAAAACTAACCAAATGCAATGCACTGAGTTACATCCGTTTTTAATAAAACTAACCAAATGCAATGCACTGAGTTATATCCGTTTTTAATAAAACTAACCAAATGCAATGCACTGAGTTGTATCAGTTTTTAATAAAACTAACCAAATGCAATGCACTGAGTTGTATCAGTTTTTAATAAAACTAACCAAATGCAATGCACTGAGTTGTATCAGTTTTTAATAAAACTAACCAAATGCAATGCACTGAGTTGTATCAGTTTTTAATAAAACTAACCAAATGCAATGCACTGAGTTACATCCGTTTTTAATAAAACTAACCAAATGCAATGCACTGAGTTATATCCGTTTTTAATAAAACTAACCAAATGCAATGCACTTAGTTGTATAAGTTTTTAATAAAACTAACCAAATGCAATGCACTGAGTTGTATCAGTTTTTAATAAAACTAACCAAATGCAATGCACTGAGTTGTATCAGTTTTTAATAAAACTAACCAAATGCAATGCACTGAGTTACATCCGTTTTTAATAAAACTAACCAAATGCAATGCACTGAGTTATATCCGTTTTTAATAAAACTAACCAAATGCAATGCACTTAGTTGTATCAGTTTTTAATAAAACTAACCAAATGCAATGCACTGAGTTGTATCAGTTTTTAATAAAACTAACCAGATGCAATGCACTGAGTTACATCTGTTTTTAATAAAACTAACCAATTGCAATGCACTGAGTTGTATCAGTTTTTAATAAAACTAACCAAATGCAATGCACTGAGTTACATCCGTTTTTAATAAAACTAACCAAATGCAATGCACTGAGTTATATCCGTTTTTAATAAAACTAACCAAATGCAATGCACTTAGTTGTATCAGTTTTTAATAAAACTAACCAGATGCAATGCACTGAGTTATATCCGTTTTTAATAAAACTAACCAAATGCAATGCACTGAGTTGTATCAGTTTTTAATAAAACTAACCAAATGCAATGCACTGAGTTACATCCGTTTTTAATAAAACTAACCAAATGCAATGCACTGAGTTATATCCGTTTTTAATAAAACTAACCAAATGCAATGCACTTAGTTGTATCAGTTTTTAATAAAACTAACCAAATGCAATGCACTGAGTTATATCCGTTTTAATAAAACTAACCAAATGCAATGCACTTAGTTGTATCAGTTTTTAATAAAACTAACCAAATGCAATGCACTGAGTTACATCAGTTTTTAATAAAACTAACCAAATGCAATGCACTGAGTTACATCCGTTTTAATAAAACTAACCAAATGCAATGCACTGAGTTGTATCAGTTTTTAATAAAACTAACCAAATGCAATGCACTGAGTTACATCCGTTTTTAATAAAACTAACCAAATGCAATGCACTTAGTTGTATCAGTTTTAAATAAAACTAACCAAATGCAATGCACTGAGTTGTATCAGTTTTTAATAAAACTAACCAAATGCAATGCACTGAGTTGTATCAGTTTTTAATAAAACTAACCAAATGCAATGCACTGAGTTACATCAGTTTTTAATAAAACTAACCAAATGCAATGCACTGAGTTACATCCGTTTTAATAAACTAACCAAATGCAATGCACTGAGTTGTATCAGTTTTTAATAAAACTAACCAAATGCAATGCACTGAGTTACATCCGTTTTAAATAAAACTAACCAAATGCAATGCACTGAGTTGTATCAGTTTTTAATAAAACTAACCAAATGCAATGCACTGAGTTATATCCGTTTTTAATAAAACTAACCAAATGCAATGCACTGAGTTACATCCGTTTTAAATAAAACTAACCAAATGCAATGCACTGAGTTGTATCAGTTTTTAATAAAACTAACCAAATGCAATGCACTGAGTTACATCCGTTTTAAATAAAACTAACCAAATGCAATGCACTGAGTTGTATCAGTTTTTAATAAAACTAACCAAATGCAATGCACTGAGTTACATCCGTTTTAATAAAACTAACCAAATGCAATGCACTGAGTTACATCAGTTTTTAATAAAACTAACCAAATGCAATGCACTGAGTTACATCCGTTTTAAATAAAACTAACCAAATGCAATGCACTGAGTTGTATCAGTTTTTAATAAAACTAACCAAATGCAATGCACTGAGTTACATCCGTTTTAAATAAAACTAACCAAATGCAATGCACTGAGTTGTATCAGTTTTTAATAAAACTAACCAAATGCAATGCACTGAGTTACATCAGTTTTTAATAAAACTAACCAAATGCAATGCACTGAGTTACATCCGTTTTAAATAAAACTAACCAATGCAATGCACTGAGTTGTATCAGTTTTTAATAAAACTAACCAAATGCAATGCACTGAGTTACATCCGTTTTTAATAAAACTAACCAAATGCAATGCACTGAGTTGTATCAGTTTTTAATAAAACTAACCAAATGCAATGCACTGAGTTACATCAGTTTTTAATAAAACTAACCAAATGCAATGCACTGAGTTACATCCGTTTTAAATAAAACTAACCAAATGCAATGCACTGAGTTGTATCAGTTTTTAATAAAACTAACCAAATGCAATGCACTGAGTTACATCAGTTTTTAATAAAACTAACCAAATGCAATGCACTGAGTTACATCCGTTTTAAATAAAACTAACCAAATGCAATGCACTGAGTTGTATCAGTTTTTAATAAAACTAACCAAATGCAATGCACTGAGTTACATCCGTTTTAAATAAAACTAACCAAATGCAATGCACTGAGTTGTATCAGTTTTTAATAAAACTAACCAAATGCAATGCACTGAGTTACATCCGTTTTAATAAAACTAACCAAATGCAATGCACTGAGTTGTATCAGTTTTTAATAAAACTAACCAAATGCAATGCACTGAGTTACATCAGTTTTTAATAAAACTAACCAAATGCAATGCACTGAGTTACATCCGTTTTAAATAAAACTAACCAAATGCAATGCACTGAGTTGTATCAGTTTTTAATAAAACTAACCAAATGCAATGCACTGAGTTACATCCGTTTTAAATAAAACTAACCAAATGCAATGCACTGAGTTGTATCAGTTTTTAATAAAACTAACCAAATGCAATGCACTGAGTTAAATCCGTTTTTAATAAAACTAACCAAATGCAATGCACTGAGTTACATCCGTTTTAAATAAAACTAACCAAATGCAATGCACTGAGTTGTATCAGTTTTTAATAAAACTAACCAAATGCAATGCACTGAGTTACATCCGTTTTAAATAAACTAACCAAATGCAATGCACTGAGTTGTATCAGTTTTTAATAAAACTAACCAAATGCAATGCACTGAGTTACATCCGTTTTAAATAAAACTAACCAAATGCAATGCACTGAGTTACATCAGTTTTTAATAAAACTAACCAAATGCAATGCACTGAGTTACATCCGTTTTAAATAAAACTAACCAAATGCAATGCACTGAGTTGTATCAGTTTTTAATAAAACTAACCAAATGCAATGCACTGAGTTACATCCGTTTTAAATAAAACTAACCAAATGCAATGCACTGAGTTGTATCAGTTTTTAATAAAACTAACCAAATGCAATGCACTGAGTTACATCAGTTTTTAATAAAACTAACCAAATGCAATGCACTGAGTTACATCCGTTTTAAATAAAACTAACCAAATGCAATGCACTGAGTTGTATCAGTTTTTAATAAAACTAACCAAATGCAATGCACTGAGTTACATCCGTTTTAATAAAACTAACCAAATGCAATGCACTGAGTTATATCCGTTTTTAATAAAACTAACCAAATGCAATGCACTTAGTTGTATCAGTTTTTAATAAAACTAACCAAATGCAATGCACTGAGTTACATCAGTTTTTAATAAAACTAACCAAATGCAATGCACTGAGTTACATCCGTTTTTAATAAAACTAACCAAATGCAATGCACTGAGTTATATCCGTTTTTAATAAAACTAACCAAATGCAATGCACTTAGTTGTATAAGTTTTTAATAAAACTAACCAAATGCAATGCACTGAGTTGTATCAGTTTTTAATAAAACTAACCAAATGCAATGCACTGAGTTGTATCAGTTTTTAATAAAACTAACCAAATGCAATGCACTGAGTTACATCCGTTTTAATAAAACTAACCAAATGCAATGCACTGAGTTATATCCGTTTTTAATAAAACTAACCAAATGCAATGCACTAAGTTGTATCAGTTTTAAATAAAACTAACCAAATGCAATGCACTGAGTTGTATCAGTTTTTAATAAAACTAACCAAATGCAATGCACTGAGTTACATCCGTTTTTAATAAAACTAACCAAATGCAATGCACTGAGTTATATCCGTTTTTAATAAAACTAACCAAATGCAATGCACTGAGTTGTATCAGTTTTTAATAAAACTAACCAAATGCAATGCACTGAGTTGTATCAGTTTTTAATAAAACTAACCAAATGCAATGCACTGAGTTGTATCAGTTTTTAATAAAACTAACCAAATGCAATGCACTGAGTTGTATCAGTTTTTAATAAAACTAACCAAATGCAATGCACTGAGTTACATCCGTTTTTAATAAAACTAACCAAATGCAATGCACTGAGTTATATCCGTTTTTAATAAAACTAACCAAATGCAATGCACTTAGTTGTATAAGTTTTTAATAAAACTAACCAAATGCAATGCACTGAGTTGTATCAGTTTTTAATAAAACTAACCAAATGCAATGCACTGAGTTGTATCAGTTTTTAATAAAACTAACCAAATGCAATGCACTGAGTTACATCCGTTTTTAATAAAACTAACCAAATGCAATGCACTGAGTTATATCCGTTTTTAATAAAACTAACCAAATGCAATGCACTTAGTTGTATCAGTTTTTAATAAAACTAACCAAATGCAATGCACTGAGTTATATCCGTTTTTAATAAAACTAACCAAATGCAATGCACTTAGTTGTATCAGTTTTTAATAAAACTAACCAAATGCAATGCACTGAGTTATATCCGTTTTTAATAAAACTAACCAAATGCAATGCACTTAGTTGTATCAGTTTTTAATAAAACTAACCAAATGCAATGCACTGAGTTACATCAGTTTTTAATAAAACTAACCAAATGCAATGCACTGAGTTACATCCGTTTTAAATAAAACTAACCAAATGCAATGCACTGAGTTGTATCAGTTTTTAATAAAACTAACCAAATGCAATGCACTGAGTTATATCCGTTTTTAATAAAACTAACCAAATGCAATGCACTTAGTTGTATCAGTTTTTAATAAAACTAACCAAATGCAATGCACTGAGTTGTATCAGTTTTTAATAAAACTAACCAAATGCAATGCACTGAGTTGTATCAGTTTTTAATAAAACTAACCAAATGCAATGCACTGAGTTACATCCGTTTTTAATAAAACTAACCAAATGCAATGCACTGAGTTATATCCGTTTTTAATAAATTTAATAAAACTAACCAAATGCAATGCACTAAGTTGTATCAGTTTTAAATAAAACTAACCAAATGCAATGCACTGAGTTGTATCAGTTTTTAATAAAACTAACCAAATGCAATGCACTGAGTTACATCCGTTTTTAATAAAACTAACCAAATGCAATGCACTGAGTTATATCCGTTTTTAATAAAACTAACCAAATGCAATGCACTGAGTTGTATCAGTTTTTAATAAAACTAACCAAATGCAATGCACTGAGTTGTATCAGTTTTTAATAAAACTAACCAAATGCAATGCACTGAGTTGTATCAGTTTTTAATAAAACTAACCAAATGCAATGCACTGAGTTGTATCAGTTTTTAATAAAACTAACCAAATGCAATGCACTGAGTTACATCCGTTTTTAATAAAACTAACCAAATGCAATGCACTGAGTTATATCCGTTTTTAATAAAACTAACCAAATGCAATGCACTTAGTTGTATAAGTTTTTAATAAAACTAACCAAATGCAATGCACTGAGTTGTATCAGTTTTTAATAAAACTAACCAAATGCAATGCACTGAGTTGTATCAGTTTTTAATAAAACTAACCAAATGCAATGCACTGAGTTACATCCGTTTTTAATAAAACTAACCAAATGCAATGCACTGAGTTATATCCGTTTTTAATAAAACTAACCAAATGCAATGCACTTAGTTGTATCAGTTTTTAATAAAACTAACCAAATGCAATGCACTGAGTTGTATCAGTTTTTAATAAAACTAACCAGATGCAATGCACTGAGTTACATCCGTTTTTAATAAAACTAACCAATTGCAATGCACTGAGTTGTATCAGTTTTTAATAAAACTAACCAAATGCAATGCACTGAGTTACATCCGTTTTTAATAAAACTAACCAAATGCAATGCACTGAGTTATATCCGTTTTTAATAAAACTAACCAAATGCAATGCACTTAGTTGTATCAGTTTTTAATAAAACTAACCAGATGCAATGCACTGAGTTATATCCGTTTTTAATAAAACTAACCAAATGCAATGCACTGAGTTGTATCAGTTTTTAATAAAACTAACCAAATGCAATGCACTGAGTTACATCCGTTTTTAATAAAACTAACCAAATGCAATGCACTGAGTTATATCCGTTTTTAATAAAACTAACCAAATGCAATGCACTTAGTTGTATCAGTTTTTAATAAAACTAACCAAATGCAATGCACTGAGTTATATCCGTTTTTAATAAAACTAACCAAATGCAATGCACTTAGTTGTATCAGTTTTTAATAAAACTAACCAAATGCAATGCACTGAGTTGTATCAGTTTTTAATAAAACTAACCAAATGCAATGCACTGAGTTACATCCGTTTTAAATAAAACTAACCAAATGCAATGCACTGAGTTGTATCAGTTTTTAATAAAACTAACCAAATGCAATGCACTGAGTTACATCCGTTTTTAATAAAACTAACCAAATGCAATGCACTGAGTTATATCCGTTTTTAATAAAACTAACCAAATGCAATGCACTTAGTTGTATCAGTTTTTAATAAAACTAACCAGATGCAATGCACTGAGTTACATCCGTTTTTAATAAAACTAACCAAATGCAATGCACTGAGTTATATCCGTTTTTAATAAAAATAACCAAATGCAATGCACTTAGTTGTATCAGTTTTAAATAAAACTAACCAAATGCAATGCACTGAGTTGTATCAGTTTTTAATAAAACTAACCAAATGCAATGCACTGAGTTACATCCGTTTTAAATAAAACTAACCAAATGCAATGCACTTAGTTGTATCAGTTTTAAATAAAACTAACCAAATGCAATGCACTGAGTTGTATCAGTTTTTAATAAAACTAACCAAATGCAATGCACTGAGTTACATCCGTTTTTAATAAAACTAACCAAATGCAATGCACTGAGTTACATCCGTTTTAAATAAAACTAACCAAATGCAATGCACTTAGTTGTATCAGTTTTAAATAAAACTAACCAAATGCAATGCACTTAGTTGTATCAGTTTTTAATAAAACTAACCAGATGCAATGCACTGAGTTACATCCGTTTTTAATAAAACTAACCAAATGCAATGCACTGAGTTATATCCGTTTTTAATAAAAATAACCAAATGCAATGCACTTAGTTGTATCAGTTTTTAATAAAACTAACCAAATGCAATGCACTGAGTTGTATCAGTTTTTAATAAAACTAACCAAATGCAATGCACTGAGTTACATCCGTTTTAAATAAAACTAACCAAATGCAATGCACTGAGTTGTATCAGTTTTTAATAAAACTAACCAAATGCAATGCACTGAGTTACATCCGTTTTAAATAAAACTAACCAAATGCAATGCACTTAGTTGTATCAGTTTTAAATAAAACTAACCAAATGCAATGCACTGAGTTGTATCAGTTTTTAATAAAACTAACCAAATGCAATGCACTGAGTTACATCCGTTTTTAATAAAACTAACTAAATGCAATGCACTGAGTTACATCCGTTTTAAATAAAACTAACCAAATGCAATGCACTTAGTTGTATCAGTTTTAAATAAAACTAACCAAATGCAATGCACTGAGTTGTATCAGTTTTTAATAAAACTAACCAGATGCAATGCACTGAGTTACATCCGTTTTTAATAAAACTAACCAAATGCAATGCACTGAGTTATATCCGTTTTTAATAAAACTAACCAAATGCAATGCACTTAGTTGTATCAGTTTTTAATAAAACTAAACAGATGCAATGCACTGAGTTACATCCGTTTTAAATAAAACTAACCAAATGCAATGCACTGAGTTGTATCAGTTTTTAATAAAACTAACCAAATGCAATGCACTGAGTTACATCCGTTTTTAATAAAACTAACCAAATGCAATGCACTGAGTTATATCCGTTTTTAATAAAACTAACCAAATGCAATGCACTGAGTTACATCAGTTTTTAATAAAACTAACCAAATGCAATGCACTGAGTTACATCCGTTTTTAATAAAACTAACCAAATGCAATGCACTGAGTTATATCCGTTTTTAATAAAACTAACCAAATGCAATGCACTTAGTTGTATCAGTTTTAAATAAAACTAACCAGATGCAATGCACTGAGTTACATCCGTTTTAAATAAAACTAACCAAATGCAATGCACTGAGTTGTATCAGTTTTTAATAAAACTAACCAAATGCAATGCACTGAGTTACATCAGTTTTTAATAAAACTAACCAAATGCAATGCACTGAGTTACATCAGTTTTTAATAAAACTAACCAAATGCAATGCACTGAGTTACATCCGTTTTTAATAAAACTAACAAAATGCAATGCACTGAGTTGTATCAGTTTTTAATAAAACTAACCAAATGCAATGCACTGAGTTGTATCAGTTTTAAATAAAACTAAGCAAATGCAATGCACTGAGTTGTATCAGTTTTTAATAGAACTAACCAAATGCAATGCACTGAGTTACATCCGTTTTAAATAAAACTAACCAAATGCAATGCACTGAGTTGTATCAGTTTTTAATAAAACTAACCAAATGCAATGCACTGAGTTATATCCGTTTTTAATAAAACTAACCAGATGCAATGCACTGAGTTACATCCGTTTTTAATAAAACTAACCAAATGCAATGCACTGAGTTGTATCAGTTTTAAATAAAACTAACCAAATGCAATGCACTGAGTTGTATCAGTTTTTAATAAAACTAACCAAATGCAATGCACTGAGTTACATCCGTTTTAAATAAAACTAACCAAATGCAATGCACTGAGTTGTATCAGTTTTTAATAAAACTAACCAAATGCAATGCACTGAGTTACATCCGTTTTTAATAAAACTAACCAAATGCAATGCACTGAGTTATATCCGTTTTTAATAAAACTAACCAAATGCAATGCACTTAGTTGTATCAGTTTTTAATAAAACTAACCAGATGCAATGCACTGAGTTACATCCGTTTTTAATAAAACTAACCAAATGCAATGCACTGAGTTATATCCGTTTTTAATAAAACTAACCAAATGCAATGCACTTAGTTGTATCAGTTTTTAATAAAACTAACCAAATGCAATGCACTGAGGTGTATCAGTTTTTAATAAAACTAACCAGATGCAATGCACTGAGTTACATCCGTTTTTAATAAAACTAACCAAATGCAATGCACTGAGTTATATCCGTTTTTAATAAAACTAACCAAATGCAATGCACTTAGTTGTATCAGTTTTTAATAAAACTAACCAAATGCAATGCACTGAGTTGTATCAGTTTTTAATAAAACTAACCAGATGCAATGCACTGAGTTACATCCGTTTTTAATAAAACTAACCAAATGCAATGCACTGAGTTATATCCGTTTTTAATAAAACTAACCAAATGCAATGCACTTAGTTGTATCAGTTTTTAATAAAACTAACCAAATGCAATGCACTGAGTTGTATCAGTTTTTAATAAAACTAACCAAATGCAATGCACTGAGTTACATCCGTTTTTAATAAAACTAACCAAATGCAATGCACTGAGTTGTATCAGTTTTTAATAAAACTAACCAGATGCAATGCACTGAGTTACATCCGTTTTTAATAAAACTAACCAAATGCAATGCACTGAGTTATATCCGTTTTTAATAAAACTAACCAAATGCAATGCACTTAGTTGTATCAGTTTTTAATAAAACTAACCAAATGCAATGCACTGAGTTGTATCAGTTTTTAATAAAACTAACCAAATGCAATGCACTGAGTTGTATCAGTTTTTAATAAAACTAACCAAATGCAATGCACTGAGTTATATCCGTTTTTAATAAAACTAACCAAATGCAATGCACTTAGTTGTATCAGTTTTTAATAAAACTAACCAAATGCAATGCACTGAGTTACATCCGTTTTTAATAAAACTAACCAAATGCAATGCAATGAGTTATATCCGTTTTTACTAAAACTAACCAGATGCAATGCACTGAGTTACATCCGTTTTTAATAAAACTAACCAAATGCAATGCACTGAGTTACATCCGTTTTTAATAAAACTAACCAAATGCAATGCACTGAGTTGTGTCAGTTTTAAATAAAACTAACCAAATGCAATGCACTGAGTTGTATCAGTTTTTAATAAAACTAACCAGATGCAATGCACTGAGTTACATCCGTTTTTAATAAAACTAACCAAATGCAATGCACTGAGTTATATCCGTTTTTACTAAAACTAACCAGATGCAATGCACTGAGTTACATCCGTTTTTAATAAAACTAACCAAATGCAATGCACTGAGTTACATCCGTTTTTAATAAAACTAACCAAATGCAATGCACTGAGTTGTGTCAGTTTTAAATAAAACTAACCAAATGCAATGCACTGAGTTGTATCAGTTTTTAATATAACTAACCAGATGCAATGCACTGAGTTACATCCGTTTTTAATAAAACTAACCAAATGCAATGCACTGAGTTATATCCGTTTTTAAGAAAACTAACCAAATGCAATGCACTTAGTTGTATCAGTTTTTAATAAAACTAACCAAATGCAATGCACTGAGTTGTATCAGTTTTTAATAAAACTAACCAAATGCAATGCACTGAGTTACATCAGTTTTTAATAAAACTAACCAAATGCAATGCACTGAGTTACATCAGTTTTTAATAAAACTAACCAAATGCAATGCACTGAGTTGTATCAGTTTTTAATAAAACTAACCAAATGCAATGCACTGAGTTGTATCAGTTTTTAATAAAACTAACCAAATGCAATGCACTGAGTTATATCCGTTTTTAATAAAACTAACCAAATGCAATGCACTGAGTTGTATCAGTTTTTAATAAAACTAACCAAATGCAATGCACTGAGTTGTATCAGTTTTTAATAAAACTAACCAAATGCAATGCACTGAGTTACATCAGTTTTTAATAAAACTAACCAAATGCAATGCACTGAGTTACATCAGTTTTTAATAAAACTAACCAAATGCAATGCACTGAGTTGTATCAGTTTTTAATAAAACTAACCAAATGCAATGCACTGAGTTGTATCAGTTTTTAATAAAACTAACCAAATGCAATGCACTGAGTTACATCAGTTTTTAATAAAACTAACCAAATGCAATGCACTGAGTTGTGTCAGTTTTAAATAAAACTAACCAAATGCAATGCACTGAGTTGTATCAGTTTTTAATAAAACTAACCAGATGCAATGCACTGAGTTACATCCGTTTTTAATAAAACTAACCAAATGCAATGCACTGAGTTATATCAGTTTTTAATAAAACTAACCATATGCAATGCACTGAGTTATATCAGTTGTTAATGAAACTAACCATATGCAATGCACTGAGTTATATCAGTTTTTAATAAAACTAACAAAATGCAATGCACTGAGTTATATCAGTTTTTAATAAAACTAACCATATGCAATGCACTGAGTTGTATCAGTTTTTAATAAAACTAACAAAATGCAATGCACCGAGTTATATCACTTTTTAATAAAACTAACCAAATGCAATGCACTGAGTTGTATCAGTTTTTAATAAAACTAACCAAATGCAATGCACTGAGTTGTATCAGTTTTTAATAAAACTAACCAAATGCAATGCACTGAGTTACATCAGTTTTTAATAAAACTAACCAAATGCAATGCACTGAGTTGTATCAGTTTTTAATAAAACTAACCAAATGCAATGCACTGAGTTACATCAGTTTTTAATAAAACTAACCAAATGCAATGCACTGAGTTGTATCAGTTTTTAATAAAACTAACCAAATGCAATGCACTGAGTTGTATCAGTTTTTAATAAAACTAACCAAATGCAATGCACTGAGTTACATCAGTTTTTAATAAAACTAACCAAATGCAATGCACTGAGTTACATCAGTTTTTAATAAAACTAACCAAATGCAATGCACTGAGTTGTATCCGTTTTTACTAAAACTAACCAGATGCAATGCACTGAGTTACATCCGTTTTTAATAAAACTAACCAAATGCAATGCACTGAGTTACATCCGTTTTTAATAAAACTAACCAAATGCAATGCACTGAGTTATATCCGTTTTTAATAAAACTAACCAAATGCAATGCACTGAGTTATATCCGTTTTTAAGAAAACTAACCAAATGCAATGCACTGAGTTGTATCAGTTTTTAATAAAACTAACCAAATGCAATGCACTGAGTTGTATCAGTTTTTAATAAAACTAACCAAATGCAATGCACTGAGTTACATCAGTTTTTAATAAAACTAACCAAATGCAATGCACTGAGTTATATCCGTTTTTAATAAAACTAACCAAATGCAATGCACTGAGTTATATCCGTTTTTAAGAAAACTAACCAAATGCAATGCACTTAGTTGTATCAGTTTTTAAGAAAACTAACCAAATGCAATGCACTGAGTTGTATCAGTTTTTAATAAAACTAACCAAATGCAATGCACTGAGTTGTATCAGTTTTTAATAAAACTAACCAAATGCAATGCACTGAGTTACATCAGTTTTTAATAAAACTAACCAAATGCAATGCACTGAGTTACATCAGTTTTTAATAAAACTAACCAAATGCAATGCACTGAGTTACATCCGTTTTTAATAAAACTAACCAAATGCAATGCACTGAGTTGTATCAGTTTTTAATAAAACTAACCAAATGCAATGCACTTAGTTGTATCAGTTTTTAATAAAACTAACCAAATGCAATGCACTGAGTTACATCAGTTTTTAATAAAACTAACCAAATGCAATGCACTGAGTTATATCCGTTTTTAATAAAACTAACCAAATGCAATGCACTGAGTTATATCCGTTTTTAATAAAACTAACCAAATGCAATGCACTGAGTTATATCCGTTTTTAAGAAAACTAACCAAATGCAATGCACTTAGTTGTATCAGTTTTTAAGAAAACTAACCAAATGCAATGCACTGAGTTGTATCAGTTTTTAATAAAACTAACCAAATGCAATGCACTGAGTTGTATCAGTTTTTAATAAAACTAACCAAATGCAATGCACTGAGTTACATCAGTTTTTAATAAAACTAACCAAATGCAATGCACTGAGTTATATCCGTTTTTAATAAAACTAACCAAATGCAATGCACTGAGTTATATCCGTTTTTAAGAAAACTAACCAAATGCAATGCACTGAGTTGTGTCAGTTTTTAATAAAACTAACCAAATGCAATGCACTGAGTTGTATCAGTTTTTAATAAAACTAACCAAATGCAATGCACTGAGTTACATCAGTTTTTAATAAAACTAACCAAATGCAATGCACTGAGTTATATCCGTTTTTAATAAAACTAACCAAATGCAATGCACTGAGTTACATCAGTTTTTAAGAAAACTAACCAAATGCAATGCACTTAGTTGTGTCAGTTTTTAATAAAACTAACCAAATGCAATGCACTTAGTTGTATCAGTTTTTAATAAAACTAACCAAATGCAATGCACTGAGTTACATCCGTTTTTAATAAAACTAATCAAATGCAATGCACTGAGTTGTGTCAGTTTTTAATAAAACTAACCAAATGCAATGCACTGAGTTGTATCAGTTTTTAATAAAACTAACCAAATGCAATGCACTGAGTTACATCAGTTTTTAATAAAACTAACCAAATGCAATGCACTGAGTTACATCCGTTTTTAATAAAACTAACCAAATGCAATGCACTGAGTTACATCAGTTTTTAATAAAACTAACCAAATGCAATGCACTTAGTTACATCAGTTTTTAATAAAACTAACCAAATGCAATGCACTGAGTTACATCCGTTTTTAATAAAACTAATCAAATGCAATGCACTGAGTTGTGTCAGTTTTTAATAAAACTAACCAAATGCAATGCACTGAGTTGTATCAGTTTTTAATAAAACTAACCAAATGCAATGCACTGAGTTACATCAGTTTTTAATAAAACTAACCAAATGCAATGCACTGAGTTATATCCGTTTTTAATAAAACTAACCAAATGCAATGCACTGAGTTATATCCGTTTTTAAGAAAACTAACCAAATGCAATGCACTTAGTTGTATCAGTTTTTAAGAAACCTATCCAAATGCAATGCACTGAGTTGTATCAGTTTTTAATAAAACTAACCAAATGCAATGCACTGAGTTACATCCGTTTTTAATAAAACTAATCAAATGCAATGCACTGAGTTGTGTCAGTTTTTAATAAAACTAACCAAATGCAATGCACTGAGTTGTATCAGTTTTTAATAAAACTAACCAAATGCAATGCACTGAGTTACATCAGTTTTTAATAAAACTAACCAAATGCAATGCACTGAGTTACATCCGTTTTTAATAAAACTAATCAAATGCAATGCACTGAGTTGTGTCAGTTTTTAATAAAACTAACCAAATGCAATGCACTGAGTTGTATCAGTTTTTAATAAAACTAACCAAATGCAATGCACTGAGTTGTGTCAGTTTTTAATAAAACTAACCAAATGCAATGCACTGAGTTGTATCAGTTTTTAATAAAACTAACCAAATGCAATGCACTGAGTTACATCAGTTTTTAATAAAACTAACCAAATGCAATGCACTGAGTTATATCCGTTTTTAATAAAACTAACCAAATGCAATGCACTGAGTTATATCCGTTTTTAAGAAAACTAACCAAATGCAATGCACTTAGTTGTATCAGTTTTTAAGAAACCTATCCAAATGCAATGCACTGAGTTGTATCAGTTTTTAATAAAACTAACCAAATGCAATGCACTGAGTTACATCCGTTTTTAATAAAACTAATCAAATGCAATGCACTGAGTTGTGTCAGTTTTTAATAAAACTAACCAAATGCAATGCACTGAGTTGTATCAGTTTTTAATAAAACTAACCAAATGCAATGCACTGAGTTACATCAGTTTTTAATAAAACTAACCAAATGCAATGCACTGAGTTACATCCGTTTTTAATAAAACTAATCAAATGCAATGCACTGAGTTGTGTCAGTTTTTAATAAAACTAACCAAATGCAATGCACTGAGTTGTGTCAGTTTTTAATAAAACTAACCAAATGCAATGCACTGAGTTGTATCAGTTTTTAATAAAACTAACCAAATGCAATGCACTGAGTTACATCAGTTTTTAATAAAACTAACCAAATGCAATGCACTGAGTTATATCCGTTTTTAATAAAACTAATCAAATGCAATGCACTGAGTTGTGTCAGTTTTTAATAAAACTAACCAAATGCAATGCACTGAGTTGTGTCAGTTTTTAATAAAACTAACCAAATGCAATGCACTGAGTTGTATCAGTTTTTAATAAAACTAACCAAATGCAATGCACTGAGTTACATCAGTTTTTAATAAAACTAACCAAATGCAATGCACTGAGTTACATCCGTTTTTAATAAAACTAATCAAATGCAATGCACTGAGTTGTGTCAGTTTTTAATAAAACTAACCAAATGCAATGCACTGAGTTGTGTCAGTTTTTAATAAAACTAACCAAATGCAATGCACTGAGTTGTATCAGTTTTTAATAAAACTAACCAAATGCAATGCACTGAGTTACATCAGTTTTTAATAAAACTAACCAAATGCAATGCACTGAGTTACATCCGTTTTTAATAAAACTAATCAAATGCAATGCACTGAGTTGTGTCAGTTTTTAATAAAACTAACCAAATGCAATGCACTGAGTTGTGTCAGTTTTTAATAAAACTAACCAAATGCAATGCACTGAGTTGTATCAGTTTTTAATAAAACTAACCAAATGCAATGCACTGAGTTATATCAGTTTTTAATAAAACTAACCAAATGCAATGCACTGAGTTGTATCAGTTTTTAATAAAACTAACCAAATGCAATGCACTGAGTTACATCAGTTTTTAATAAAACTAACCAAATGCAATGCACTGAGTTATATCCGTTTTTAATAAAACTAATCAAATGCAATGCACTGAGTTGTGTCAGTTTTTAATAAAACTAACCAAATGCAATGCACTGAGTTGTGTCAGTTTTTAATAAAACTAACCAAATGCAATGCACTGAGTTGTATCAGTTTTTAATAAAACTAACCAAATGCAATGCACTGAGTTACATCAGTTTTTAATAAAACTAACCAAATGCAATGCACTGAGTTACATCCGTTTTTAATAAAACTAATCAAATGCAATGCACTGAGTTGTGTCAGTTTTTAATAAAACTAACCAAATGCAATGCACTGAGTTGTGTCAGTTTTTAATAAAACTAACCAAATGCAATGCACTGAGTTGTATCAGTTTTTAATAAAACTAACCAAATGCAATGCACTGAGTTATATCAGTTTTTAATAAAACTAACCAAATGCAATGCACTGAGTTACATCCGTTTTTAATAAAACTAATCAAATGCAATGCACTGAGTTGTGTCAGTTTTTAATAAAACTAACCAAATGCAATGCACTGAGTTGTGTCAGTTTTTAATAAAACTAACCAAATGCAATGCACTGAGTTGTATCAGTTTTTAATAAAACTAACCAAATGCAATGCACTGAGTTACATCAGTTTTTAATAAAACTAACCAAATGCAATGCACTGAGTTACATCCGTTTTTAATAAAACTAATCAAATGCAATGCACTGAGTTGTGTCAGTTTTTAATAAAACTAACCAAATGCAATGCACTGAGTTGTGTCAGTTTTTAATAAAACTAACCAAATGCAATGCACTGAGTTGTATCAGTTTTTAATAAAACTAACCAAATGCAATGCACTGAGTTACATCAGTTTTTAATAAAACTAACCAAATGCAATGCACTGAGTTACATCCGTTTTTAATAAAACTAATCAAATGCAATGCACTGAGTTGTGTCAGTTTTTAATAAAACTAACCAAATGCAATGCACTGAGTTGTGTCAGTTTTTAATAAAACTAACCAAATGCAATGCACTGAGTTGTATCAGTTTTTAATAAAACTAACCAAATGCAATGCACTGAGTTACATCAGTTTTTAATAAAACTAACCAAATGCAATGCACTGAGTTATATCCGTTTTTAATAAAACTAACCAAATGCAATGCACTGAGTTATATCCGTTTTTAAGAAAACTAACCAAATGCAATGCACTTAGTTGTATCAGTTTTTAAGAAACCTATCCAAATGCAATGCACTGAGTTGTATCAGTTTTTAATAAAACTAACCAAATGCAATGCACTGAGTTACATCCGTTTTTAATAAAACTAATCAAATGCAATGCACTGAGTTGTGTCAGTTTTTAATAAAACTAACCAAATGCAATGCACTGAGTTGTATCAGTTTTTAATAAAACTAACCAAATGCAATGCACTGAGTTACATCAGTTTTTAATAAAACTAACCAAATGCAATGCACTGAGTTACATCCGTTTTTAATAAAACTAATCAAATGCAATGCACTGAGTTGTGTCAGTTTTTAATAAAACTAACCAAATGCAATGCACTGAGTTGTATCAGTTTTTAATAAAACTAACCAAATGCAATGCACTGAGTTACATCAGTTTTTAATAAAACTAACCAAATGCAATGCACTGAGTTACATCCGTTTTTAATAAAACTAATCAAATGCAATGCACTGAGTTGTGTCAGTTTTTAATAAAACTAACCAAATGCAATGCACTGAGTTGTATCAGTTTTTAATAAAACTAACCAAATGCAATGCACTGAGTTACATCAGTTTTTAATAAAACTAACCAAATGCAATGCACTGAGTTATATCCGTTTTTAATAAAACTAACCAAATGCAATGCACTGAGTTATATCCGTTTTTAAGAAAACTAACCAAATGCAATGCACTTAGTTGTATCAGTTTTTAAGAAACCTATCCAAATGCAATGCACTGAGTTGTATCAGTTTTTAATAAAACTAACCAAATGCAATGCACTGAGTTACATCCGTTTTTAATAAAACTAATCAAATGCAATGCACTGAGTTGTGTCAGTTTTTAATAAAACTAACCAAATGCAATGCACTGAGTTGTATCAGTTTTTAATAAAACTAACCAAATGCAATGCACTGAGTTACATCAGTTTTTAATAAAACTAACCAAATGCAATGCACTGAGTTACATCCGTTTTTAATAAAACTAATCAAATGCAATGCACTGAGTTGTGTCAGTTTTTAATAAAACTAACCAAATGCAATGCACTGAGTTGTATCAGTTTTTAATAAAACTAACCAAATGCAATGCACTGAGTTACATCAGTTTTTAATAAAACTAACCAAATGCAATGCACTGAGTTATATCCGTTTTTAATAAAACTAACCAAATGCAATGCACTGAGTTATATCCGTTTTTAAGAAAACTAACCAAATGCAATGCACTTAGTTGTATCAGTTTTTAAGAAACCTATCCAAATGCAATGCACTGAGTTGTATCAGTTTTTAATAAAACTAACCAAATGCAATGCACTGAGTTACATCCGTTTTTAATAAAACTAACCAAATGCAATGCACTGAGTTACATCCGTTTTTAATAAAACTAACCAAATGCAATGCACTGAGTTACATCAGTTTTTAATAAAACTAACCAAATGCAATGCACTTAGTTACATCCGTTTTTAATAAAACTAACCAAATGCAATGCACTGAGTTATATCCGTTTTTAAGAAAACTAACCAAATGCAATGCACTTAGTTGTGTCAGTTTTTAATAAAACTAACCAAATGCAATGCACTGAGTTGTATCAGTTTTTAAGAAAACTAACCAAATGCAATGCACTGAGTTGCATCAGTTTTTAATAAAACTAACCAAATGCAATGCACTTAGTTGTATCAGTTTTTAATAAAACTAACCAAATGCAATGCACTGAGTTACATCCGTTTTTAATAAAACTAATCAAATGCAATGCACTGAGTTGTGTCAGTTTTTAATAAAACTAACCAAATGCAATGCACTTAGTTGTATCAGTTTTTAATAAAACTAACCAAATGCAATGCACTGAGTTACATCAGTTTTTAATAAAACTAACCAAATGCAATGCACTGAGTTATATCCGTTTTTAATAAAACTAACCAAATGCAATGCACTGAGTTATATCCGTTTTTAATAAAACTAACCAAATGCAATGCACTGAGTTGTATCAGTTTTTAATAAAACTAACCAAATGCAATGCACTTAGTTGTATCAGTTTTTAATAAAACTAACCAAATGCAATGCACTGAGTTACATCCGTTTTTAATAAAACTAACCAAATGCAATGCACTGAGTTGTATCAGTTTTTAATAAAACTAACCAAATGCAATGCACTTAGTTGTATCAGTTTTTAATAAAACTAACCAAATGCAATGCACTGAGTTACATCAGTTTTTAATAAAACTAACCAAATGCAATGCACTGAGTTACATCAGTTTTTAATAAAACTAACCAAATGCAATGCACTGAGTTGTATCAGTTTTTAATAAAACTAACCAAATGCAATGCACTGAGTTGTATCAGTTTTTAATAAAACTAACCAAATGCAATGCACTGAGTTACATCAGTTTTTAATAAAACTAACCAAATGCAATGCACTGAGTTACATCAGTTTTTAATAAAACTAACCAAATGCAATGCACTGAGTTGTATCCGTTTTTACTAAAACTAACCAGATGCAATGCACTGAGTTACATCCGTTTTTAATAAAACTAACCAAATGCAATGCACTGAGTTACATCCGTTTTTAATAAAACTAACCAAATGCAATGCACTGAGTTATATCCGTTTTTAATAAAACTAACCAAATGCAATGCACTGAGTTATATCCGTTTTTAAGAAAACTAACCAAATGCAATGCACTGAGTTGTATCAGTTTTTAATAAAACTAACCAAATGCAATGCACTGAGTTGTATCAGTTTTTAATAAAACTAACCAAATGCAATGCACTGAGTTACATCAGTTTTTAATAAAACTAACCAAATGCAATGCACTGAGTTATATCCGTTTTTAATAAAACTAACCAAATGCAATGCACTGAGTTATATCCGTTTTTAAGAAAACTAACCAAATGCAATGCACTTAGTTGTATCAGTTTTTAAGAAAACTAACCAAATGCAATGCACTGAGTTGTATCAGTTTTTAATAAAACTAACCAAATGCAATGCACTGAGTTGTATCAGTTTTTAATAAAACTAACCAAATGCAATGCACTGAGTTACATCAGTTTTTAATAAAACTAACCAAATGCAATGCACTGAGTTACATCAGTTTTTAATAAAACTAACCAAATGCAATGCACTGAGTTACATCCGTTTTTAATAAAACTAACCAAATGCAATGCACTGAGTTGCATCAGTTTTTAATAAAACTAACCAAATGCAATGCACTTAGTTGTATCAGTTTTTAATAAAACTAACCAAATGCAATGCACTGAGTTACATCCGTTTTTAATAAAACTAATCAAATGCAATGCACTGAGTTGTGTCAGTTTTTAATAAAACTAACCAAATGCAATGCACTTAGTTGTATCAGTTTTTAATAAAACTAACCAAATGCAATGCACTGAGTTACATCAGTTTTTAATAAAACTAACCAAATGCAATGCACTGAGTTATATCCGTTTTTAATAAAACTAACCAAATGCAATGCACTGAGTTATATCCGTTTTTAATAAAACTAACCAAATGCAATGCACTGAGTTGTATCAGTTTTTAATAAAACTAACCAAATGCAATGCACTTAGTTGTATCAGTTTTTAATAAAACTAACCAAATGCAATGCACTGAGTTACATCCGTTTTTAATAAAACTAACCAAATGCAATGCACTGAGTTGTATCAGTTTTTAATAAAACTAACCAAATGCAATGCACTTAGTTGTATCAGTTTTTAATAAAACTAACCAAATGCAATGCACTGAGTTACATCAGTTTTTAATAAAACTAACCAAATGCAATGCACTGAGTTACATCAGTTTTTAATAAAACTAACCAAATGCAATGCACTGAGTTGTATCAGTTTTTAATAAAACTAACCAAATGCAATGCACTGAGTTGTATCAGTTTTTAATAAAACTAACCAAATGCAATGCACTGAGTTACATCAGTTTTTAATAAAACTAACCAAATGCAATGCACTGAGTTACATCAGTTTTTAATAAAACTAACCAAATGCAATGCACTGAGTTGTATCCGGTTTTACTAAAACTAACCAGATGCAATGCACTGAGTTACATCCGTTTTTAATAAAACTAACCAAATGCAATGCACTGAGTTACATCCGTTTTTAATAAAACTAACCAAATGCAATGCACTGAGTTATATCCGTTTTTAATAAAACTAACCAAATGCAATGCACTGAGTTATATCCGTTTTTAAGAAAACTAACCAAATGCAATGCACTGAGTTGTATCAGTTTTTAATAAAACTAACCAAATGCAATGCACTGAGTTGTATCAGTTTTTAATAAAACTAACCAAATGCAATGCACTGAGTTACATCAGTTTTTAATAAAACTAACCAAATGCAATGCACTGAGTTATATCCGTTTTTAATAAAACTAACCAAATGCAATGCACTGAGTTATATCCGTTTTTAAGAAAACTAACCAAATGCAATGCACTTAGTTGTATCAGTTTTTAAGAAAACTAACCAAATGCAATGCACTGAGTTGTATCAGTTTTTAATAAAACTAACCAAATGCAATGCACTGAGTTGTATCAGTTTTTAATAAAACTAACCAAATGCAATGCACTGAGTTACATCAGTTTTTAATAAAACTAACCAAATGCAATGCACTGAGTTACATCAGTTTTTAATAAAACTAACCAAATGCAATGCACTGAGTTACATCCGTTTTTAATAAAACTAACCAAATGCAATGCACTGAGTTGTATCAGTTTTTAATAAAACTAACCAAATGCAATGCACTTAGTTGTATCAGTTTTTAATAAAACTAACCAAATGCAATGCACTGAGTTACATCAGTTTTTAATAAAACTAACCAAATGCAATGCACTGAGTTATATCCGTTTTTAATAAAACTAACCAAATGCAATGCACTGAGTTATATCCGTTTTTAATAAAACTAACCAAATGCAATGCACTGAGTTATATCCGTTTTTAAGAAAACTAACCAAATGCAATGCACTTAGTTGTATCAGTTTTTAAGAAAACTAACCAAATGCAATGCACTGAGTTGTATCAGTTTTTAATAAAACTAACCAAATGCAATGCACTGAGTTGTATCAGTTTTTAATAAAACTAACCAAATGCAATGCACTGAGTTACATCAGTTTTTAATAAAACTAACCAAATGCAATGCACTGAGTTATATCCGTTTTTAATAAAACTAACCAAATGCAATGCACTGAGTTATATCCGTTTTTAAGAAAACTAACCAAATGCAATGCACTTAGTTGTATCAGTTTTTAAGAAAACTAACCAAATGCAATGCACTGAGTTGTATCAGTTTTTAATAAAACTAACCAAATGCAATGCACTGAGTTATATCCGTTTATAATAAAACTAACCAAATGCAATGCACTGAGTTACATCCGTTTTTAATAAAACTAACCAAATGCAATGCACTGAGTTGTATCAGTTTTTAAGAAAACTAACCAAATGCAATGCACTGAGTTGTATCAGTTTTTAATAAAACTAACCAAATGCAATGCACTTAGTTGTATCAGTTTTTAATAAAACTAACCAAATGCAATGCACTGAGTTACATCCGTTTTTAATAAAACTAACCAAATGCAATGCACTTAGTTGTATCAGTTTTTAATAAAACTAACCAAATGCAATGCACTGAGTTACATCAGTTTTTAATAAAACTAACCAAATGCAATGCACTGAGTTATATCCGTTTTTAATAAAACTAACCAAATGCAATGCACTGAGTTATATCCGTTTTTAATAAAACTAACCAAATGCAATGCACTGAGTTATATCCGTTTTTAAGAAAACTAACCAAATGCAATGCACTTAGTTGTATCAGTTTTTAAGAAAACTAACCAAATGCAATGCACTGAGTTGTATCAGTTTTTAATAAAACTAACCAAATGCAATGCACTGAGTTGTATCAGTTTTTAATAAAACTAACCAAATGCAATGCACTGAGTTACATCAGTTTTTAATAAAACTAACCAAATGCAATGCACTGAGTTATATCCGTTTTTAATAAAACTAACCAAATGCAATGCACTGAGTTATATCCGTTTTTAAGAAAACTAACCAAATGCAATGCACTTAGTTGTATCAGTTTTTAAGAAAACTAACCAAATGCAATGCACTGAGTTGTATCAGTTTTTAATAAAACTAACCAAATGCAATGCACTGAGTTACATCCGTTTTTAATAAAACTAACCAAATGCAATGCACTGAGTTGTGTCAGTTTTTAATAAAACTAACCAAATGCAATGCACTGAGTTGTATCAGTTTTTAAGAAAACTAACCAAATGCAATGCACTGAGTTGCATCAGTTTTTAATAAAACTAACCAAATGCAATGCACTTAGTTGTATCAGTTTTTAATAAAACTAACCAAATGCAATGCACTGAGTTACATCCGTTTTTAATAAAACTAACCAAATGCAATGCACTGAGTTGTGTCAGTTTTTAATAAAACTAACCAAATGCAATGCACTTAGTTGTATCAGTTTTTAATAAAACTAACCAAATGCAATGCACTGAGTTACATCAGTTTTTAATAAAACTAACCAAATGCAATGCACTGAGTTATATCCGTTTTTAATTAAACTAACCAAATGCAATGCACTGAGTTATATCCGTTTTTAATAAAACTAACCAAATGCAATGCACTGAGTTGTATCAGTTTTTAATAAAACTAACCAAATGCAATGCACTTAGTTGTATCAGTTTTTAATAAAACTAACCAAATGCAATGCACTGAGTTACATCCGTTTTTAATAAAACTAACCAAATGCAATGCACTGAGTTGTATCAGTTTTTAATAAAACTAACCAAATGCAATGCACTTAGTTGTATCAGTTTTTAATAAAACTAACCAAATGCAATGCACTGAGTTACATCAGTTTTTAATAAAACTAACCAAATGCAATGCACTGAGTTATATCCGTTTTTAATAAAACTAACCAAATGCAATGCACTGAGTTATATCCGTTTTTAAGAAAACTAACCAAATGCAATGCACTTAGTTGTATCAGTTTTTAAGAAAACTAACCAAATGCAATGCACTGAGTTGTATCAGTTTTTAATAAAACTAACCAAATGCAATGCACTTAGTTGTATCAGTTTTTAATAAAACTAACCAAATGCAATGCACTGAGTTGTATCAGTTTTTAATAAAACTAACCAAATGCAATGCACTTAGTTGTATCAGTTTTTAATAAAACTAACCAAATGCAATGCACTGAGTTACATCCGTTTTTAATAAAACTAACCAAATGCAATGCACTGAGTTACATCCGTTTTTAATAAAACTAACCAAATGCAATGCACTGAGTTGTATCAGTTTTTAATAAAACTAACCAAATGCAATGCACTTAGTTGTATCAGTTCTTAATAAAACTAACCAAATGCAATGCACTGAGTTACATCAGTTTTTAATAAAACTAACCAAATGCAATGCACTGAGTTATATCCGTTTTTAATAAAACTAACCAAATGCAATGCACTGAGTTATATCCGTTTTTAAGAAAACTAACCAAATGCAATGCACTTAGTTGTATCAGTTTTTAAGAAAACTAACCAAATGCAATGCACTGAGTTGTATCAGTTTTTAATAAAACTAACCAAATGCAATGCACTGAGTTGTATCAGTTTTTAATAAAACTAACCAAATGCAATGCACTGAGTTGTGTCAGTTTTTAATAAAACTAACCAAATGCAATGCACTGAGTTGTATCAGTTTTTAAGAAAACTAACCAAATGCAATGCACTGAGTTGTATCAGTTTTTAATAAAACTAACCAAATGCAATGCACTGAGTTGTATCAGTTTTTAATAAAACTAACCAAATGCAATGCACTGAGTTACATCAGTTTTTAATAAAACTAACCAAATGCAATGCACTGAGTTATATCCGTTTTTAAGAAAACTAACCAAATGCAATGCACTTAGTTGTATCAGTTTTTAATAAAACTAACCAAATGCAATGCACTGAGTTGTATCAGTTTTTAATAAAACTAACCAAATGCAATGCACTGAGTTACATCCGTTTTTAATAAAACTAACCAAATGCAATGCACTGAGTTGTGTCAGTTTTTAATAAAACTAACCAAATGCAATGCACTGAGTTGTATCAGTTTTTAAGAAAACTAACCAAATGCAATGCACTGAGTTGTATCAGTTTTTAATAAAACTAACCAAATGCAATGCACTTAGTTGTATCAGTTTTTAATAAAACTAACCAAATGCAATGCACTGAGTTGTATCAGTTTTTAATAAAACTAACCAAATGCAATGCACTGAGTTACATCCGTTTTTAATAAAACTAACCAAATGCAATGCACTGAGTTGTATCAGTTTTTAATAAAACTAACCAGATGCAATGCACTGAGTTACATCCGTTTTTAATAAAACTAACCAAATGCAATGCACTGAGTTATATCCGTTTTTAATAAAACTAACCAAATGCAATGCACTTAGTTGTATCAGTTTTTAATAAAACTAACCAAATGCAATGCACTGAGTTGTATCAGTTTTTAATAAAACTAACCAAATGCAATGCACTGAGTTGTATCAGTTTTTAATAAAACTAACCAAATGCAATGCACTGAGTTATATCCGTTTTTAATAAAACTAACCAAATGCAATGCACTTAGTTGTATCAGTTTTTAATAAAACTAACCAAATGCAATGCACTGAGTTACATCCGTTTTTAATAAAACTAACCAAATGCAATGCAATGAGTTATATCCGTTTTTACTAAAACTAACCAGATGCAATGCACTGAGTTACATCCGTTTTTAATAAAACTAACCAAATGCAATGCACTGAGTTACATCCGTTTTTAATAAAACTAACCAAATGCAATGCACTGAGTTGTGTCAGTTTTAAATAAAACTAACCAAATGCAATGCACTGAGTTGTATCAGTTTTTAATAAAACTAACCAGATGCAATGCACTGAGTTACATCCGTTTTTAATAAAACTAACCAAATGCAATGCACTGAGTTATATCCGTTTTTACTAAAACTAACCAGATGCAATGCACTGAGTTACATCCGTTTTTAATAAAACTAACCAAATGCAATGCACTGAGTTACATCCGTTTTTAATAAAACTAACCAAATGCAATGCACTGAGTTGTGTCAGTTTTAAATAAAACTAACCAAATGCAATGCACTGAGTTGTATCAGTTTTTAATATAACTAACCAGATGCAATGCACTGAGTTACATCCGTTTTTAATAAAACTAACCAAATGCAATGCACTGAGTTATATCCGTTTTTAAGAAAACTAACCAAATGCAATGCACTTAGTTGTATCAGTTTTTAATAAAACTAACCAAATGCAATGCACTGAGTTGTATCAGTTTTTAATAAAACTAACCAAATGCAATGCACTGAGTTACATCAGTTTTTAATAAAACTAACCAAATGCAATGCACTGAGTTACATCAGTTTTTAATAAAACTAACCAAATGCAATGCACTGAGTTGTATCAGTTTTTAATAAAACTAACCAAATGCAATGCACTGAGTTGTATCAGTTTTTAATAAAACTAACCAAATGCAATGCACTGAGTTATATCCGTTTTTAATAAAACTAACCAAATGCAATGCACTGAGTTGTATCAGTTTTTAATAAAACTAACCAAATGCAATGCACTGAGTTGTATCAGTTTTTAATAAAACTAACCAAATGCAATGCACTGAGTTACATCAGTTTTTAATAAAACTAACCAAATGCAATGCACTGAGTTACATCAGTTTTTAATAAAACTAACCAAATGCAATGCACTGAGTTGTATCAGTTTTTAATAAAACTAACCAAATGCAATGCACTGAGTTGTATCAGTTTTTAATAAAACTAACCAAATGCAATGCACTGAGTTACATCAGTTTTTAATAAAACTAACCAAATGCAATGCACTGAGTTGTGTCAGTTTTAAATAAAACTAACCAAATGCAATGCACTGAGTTGTATCAGTTTTTAATAAAACTAACCAGATGCAATGCACTGAGTTACATCCGTTTTTAATAAAACTAACCAAATGCAATGCACTGAGTTATATCAGTTTTTAATAAAACTAACCATATGCAATGCACTGAGTTATATCAGTTGTTAATGAAACTAACCATATGCAATGCACTGAGTTATATCAGTTTTTAATAAAACTAACAAAATGCAATGCACTGAGTTATATCAGTTTTTAATAAAACTAACCATATGCAATGCACTGAGTTGTATCAGTTTTTAATAAAACTAACAAAATGCAATGCACCGAGTTATATCACTTTTTAATAAAACTAACCAAATGCAATGCACTGAGTTGTATCAGTTTTTAATAAAACTAACCAAATGCAATGCACTGAGTTGTATCAGTTTTTAATAAAACTAACCAAATGCAATGCACTGAGTTACATCAGTTTTTAATAAAACTAACCAAATGCAATGCACTGAGTTGTATCAGTTTTTAATAAAACTAACCAAATGCAATGCACTGAGTTACATCAGTTTTTAATAAAACTAACCAAATGCAATGCACTGAGTTGTATCAGTTTTTAATAAAACTAACCAAATGCAATGCACTGAGTTGTATCAGTTTTTAATAAAACTAACCAAATGCAATGCACTGAGTTACATCAGTTTTTAATAAAACTAACCAAATGCAATGCACTGAGTTACATCAGTTTTTAATAAAACTAACCAAATGCAATGCACTGAGTTGTATCCGTTTTTACTAAAACTAACCAGATGCAATGCACTGAGTTACATCCGTTTTTAATAAAACTAACCAAATGCAATGCACTGAGTTACATCCGTTTTTAATAAAACTAACCAAATGCAATGCACTGAGTTATATCCGTTTTTAATAAAACTAACCAAATGCAATGCACTGAGTTATATCCGTTTTTAAGAAAACTAACCAAATGCAATGCACTGAGTTGTATCAGTTTTTAATAAAACTAACCAAATGCAATGCACTGAGTTGTATCAGTTTTTAATAAAACTAACCAAATGCAATGCACTGAGTTACATCAGTTTTTAATAAAACTAACCAAATGCAATGCACTGAGTTATATCCGTTTTTAATAAAACTAACCAAATGCAATGCACTGAGTTATATCCGTTTTTAAGAAAACTAACCAAATGCAATGCACTTAGTTGTATCAGTTTTTAAGAAAACTAACCAAATGCAATGCACTGAGTTGTATCAGTTTTTAATAAAACTAACCAAATGCAATGCACTGAGTTGTATCAGTTTTTAATAAAACTAACCAAATGCAATGCACTGAGTTACATCAGTTTTTAATAAAACTAACCAAATGCAATGCACTGAGTTACATCAGTTTTTAATAAAACTAACCAAATGCAATGCACTGAGTTACATCCGTTTTTAATAAAACTAACCAAATGCAATGCACTGAGTTGTATCAGTTTTTAATAAAACTAACCAAATGCAATGCACTTAGTTGTATCAGTTTTTAATAAAACTAACCAAATGCAATGCACTGAGTTACATCAGTTTTTAATAAAACTAACCAAATGCAATGCACTGAGTTATATCCGTTTTTAATAAAACTAACCAAATGCAATGCACTGAGTTATATCCGTTTTTAATAAAACTAACCAAATGCAATGCACTGAGTTATATCCGTTTTTAAGAAAACTAACCAAATGCAATGCACTTAGTTGTATCAGTTTTTAAGAAAACTAACCAAATGCAATGCACTGAGTTGTATCAGTTTTTAATAAAACTAACCAAATGCAATGCACTGAGTTGTATCAGTTTTTAATAAAACTAACCAAATGCAATGCACTGAGTTACATCAGTTTTTAATAAAACTAACCAAATGCAATGCACTGAGTTATATCCGTTTTTAATAAAACTAACCAAATGCAATGCACTGAGTTATATCCGTTTTTAAGAAAACTAACCAAATGCAATGCACTGAGTTGTGTCAGTTTTTAATAAAACTAACCAAATGCAATGCACTGAGTTGTATCAGTTTTTAATAAAACTAACCAAATGCAATGCACTGAGTTACATCAGTTTTTAATAAAACTAACCAAATGCAATGCACTGAGTTATATCCGTTTTTAATAAAACTAACCAAATGCAATGCACTGAGTTACATCAGTTTTTAAGAAAACTAACCAAATGCAATGCACTTAGTTGTGTCAGTTTTTAATAAAACTAACCAAATGCAATGCACTTAGTTGTATCAGTTTTTAATATAACTAACCAGATGCAATGCACTGAGTTACATCCGTTTTTAATAAAACTAACCAAATGCAATGCACTGAGTTATATCCGTTTTTAAGAAAACTAACCAAATGCAATGCACTTAGTTGTATCAGTTTTTAATAAAACTAACCAAATGCAATGCACTGAGTTGTATCAGTTTTTAATAAAACTAACCAAATGCAATGCACTGAGTTACATCAGTTTTTAATAAAACTAACCAAATGCAATGCACTGAGTTACATCAGTTTTTAATAAAACTAACCAAATGCAATGCACTGAGTTGTATCAGTTTTTAATAAAACTAACCAAATGCAATGCACTGAGTTGTATCAGTTTTTAATAAAACTAACCAAATGCAATGCACTGAGTTATATCCGTTTTTAATAAAACTAACCAAATGCAATGCACTGAGTTGTATCAGTTTTTAATAAAACTAACCAAATGCAATGCACTGAGTTGTATCAGTTTTTAATAAAACTAACCAAATGCAATGCACTGAGTTACATCAGTTTTTAATAAAACTAACCAAATGCAATGCACTGAGTTACATCAGTTTTTAATAAAACTAACCAAATGCAATGCACTGAGTTGTATCAGTTTTTAATAAAACTAACCAAATGCAATGCACTGAGTTGTATCAGTTTTTAATAAAACTAACCAAATGCAATGCACTGAGTTACATCAGTTTTTAATAAAACTAACCAAATGCAATGCACTGAGTTGTGTCAGTTTTAAATAAAACTAACCAAATGCAATGCACTGAGTTGTATCAGTTTTTAATAAAACTAACCAGATGCAATGCACTGAGTTACATCCGTTTTTAATAAAACTAACCAAATGCAATGCACTGAGTTATATCAGTTTTTAATAAAACTAACCATATGCAATGCACTGAGTTATATCAGTTGTTAATGAAACTAACCATATGCAATGCACTGAGTTATATCAGTTTTTAATAAAACTAACAAAATGCAATGCACTGAGTTATATCAGTTTTTAATAAAACTAACCATATGCAATGCACTGAGTTGTATCAGTTTTTAATAAAACTAACAAAATGCAATGCACCGAGTTATATCACTTTTTAATAAAACTAACCAAATGCAATGCACTGAGTTGTATCAGTTTTTAATAAAACTAACCAAATGCAATGCACTGAGTTGTATCAGTTTTTAATAAAACTAACCAAATGCAATGCACTGAGTTACATCAGTTTTTAATAAAACTAACCAAATGCAATGCACTGAGTTGTATCAGTTTTTAATAAAACTAACCAAATGCAATGCACTGAGTTACATCAGTTTTTAATAAAACTAACCAAATGCAATGCACTGAGTTGTATCAGTTTTTAATAAAACTAACCAAATGCAATGCACTGAGTTGTATCAGTTTTTAATAAAACTAACCAAATGCAATGCACTGAGTTACATCAGTTTTTAATAAAACTAACCAAATGCAATGCACTGAGTTACATCAGTTTTTAATAAAACTAACCAAATGCAATGCACTGAGTTGTATCCGTTTTTACTAAAACTAACCAGATGCAATGCACTGAGTTACATCCGTTTTTAATAAAACTAACCAAATGCAATGCACTGAGTTACATCCGTTTTTAATAAAACTAACCAAATGCAATGCACTGAGTTATATCCGTTTTTAATAAAACTAACCAAATGCAATGCACTGAGTTATATCCGTTTTTAAGAAAACTAACCAAATGCAATGCACTGAGTTGTATCAGTTTTTAATAAAACTAACCAAATGCAATGCACTGAGTTGTATCAGTTTTTAATAAAACTAACCAAATGCAATGCACTGAGTTACATCAGTTTTTAATAAAACTAACCAAATGCAATGCACTGAGTTATATCCGTTTTTAATAAAACTAACCAAATGCAATGCACTGAGTTATATCCGTTTTTAAGAAAACTAACCAAATGCAATGCACTTAGTTGTATCAGTTTTTAAGAAAACTAACCAAATGCAATGCACTGAGTTGTATCAGTTTTTAATAAAACTAACCAAATGCAATGCACTGAGTTGTATCAGTTTTTAATAAAACTAACCAAATGCAATGCACTGAGTTACATCAGTTTTTAATAAAACTAACCAAATGCAATGCACTGAGTTACATCAGTTTTTAATAAAACTAACCAAATGCAATGCACTGAGTTACATCCGTTTTTAATAAAACTAACCAAATGCAATGCACTGAGTTGTATCAGTTTTTAATAAAACTAACCAAATGCAATGCACTTAGTTGTATCAGTTTTTAATAAAACTAACCAAATGCAATGCACTGAGTTACATCAGTTTTTAATAAAACTAACCAAATGCAATGCACTGAGTTATATCCGTTTTTAATAAAACTAACCAAATGCAATGCACTGAGTTATATCCGTTTTTAATAAAACTAACCAAATGCAATGCACTGAGTTATATCCGTTTTTAAGAAAACTAACCAAATGCAATGCACTTAGTTGTATCAGTTTTTAAGAAAACTAACCAAATGCAATGCACTGAGTTGTATCAGTTTTTAATAAAACTAACCAAATGCAATGCACTGAGTTGTATCAGTTTTTAATAAAACTAACCAAATGCAATGCACTGAGTTACATCAGTTTTTAATAAAACTAACCAAATGCAATGCACTGAGTTATATCCGTTTTTAATAAAACTAACCAAATGCAATGCACTGAGTTATATCCGTTTTTAAGAAAACTAACCAAATGCAATGCACTGAGTTGTGTCAGTTTTTAATAAAACTAACCAAATGCAATGCACTGAGTTGTATCAGTTTTTAATAAAACTAACCAAATGCAATGCACTGAGTTACATCAGTTTTTAATAAAACTAACCAAATGCAATGCACTGAGTTATATCCGTTTTTAATAAAACTAACCAAATGCAATGCACTGAGTTACATCAGTTTTTAAGAAAACTAACCAAATGCAATGCACTTAGTTGTGTCAGTTTTTAATAAAACTAACCAAATGCAATGCACTTAGTTGTATCAGTTTTTAATAAAACTAACCAAATGCAATGCACTGAGTTACATCCGTTTTTAATAAAACTAATCAAATGCAATGCACTGAGTTGTGTCAGTTTTTAATAAAACTAACCAAATGCAATGCACTGAGTTGTATCAGTTTTTAATAAAACTAACCAAATGCAATGCACTGAGTTACATCAGTTTTTAATAAAACTAACCAAATGCAATGCACTGAGTTATATCCGTTTTTAATAAAACTAACCAAATGCAATGCACTGAGTTACATCAGTTTTTAAGAAAACTAACCAAATGCAATGCACTTAGTTGTGTCAGTTTTTAATAAAACTAACCAAATGCAATGCACTTAGTTGTATCAGTTTTTAATAAAACTAACCAAATGCAATGCACTGAGTTACATCCGTTTTTAATAAAACTAATCAAATGCAATGCACTGAGTTGTGTCAGTTTTTAATAAAACTAACCAAATGCAATGCACTGAGTTGTATCAGTTTTTAATAAAACTAACCAAATGCAATGCACTGAGTTACATCAGTTTTTAATAAAACTAACCAAATGCAATGCACTGAGTTATATCCGTTTTTAATAAAACTAACCAAATGCAATGCACTGAGTTATATCCGTTTTTAAGAAAACTAACCAAATGCAATGCACTTAGTTGTATCAGTTTTTAAGAAAACTAACCAAATGCAATGCACTGAGTTGTATCAGTTTTTAATAAAACTAACCAAATGCAATGCACTGAGTTACATCCGTTTTTAATAAAACTAACCAAATGCAATGCACTGAGTTACATCCGTTTTTAATAAAACTAACCAAATGCAATGCACTGAGTTACATCAGTTTTTAATAAAACTAACCAAATGCAATGCACTTAGTTACATCCGTTTTTAATAAAACTAACCAAATGCAATGCACTGAGTTATATCCGTTTTTAAGAAAACTAACCAAATGCAATGCACTTAGTTGTGTCAGTTTTTAATAAAACTAACCAAATGCAATGCACTGAGTTGTATCAGTTTTTAAGAAAACTAACCAAATGCAATGCACTGAGTTGCATCAGTTTTTAATAAAACTAACCAAATGCAATGCACTTAGTTGTATCAGTTTTTAATAAAACTAACCAAATGCAATGCACTGAGTTACATCCGTTTTTAATAAAACTAATCAAATGCAATGCACTGAGTTGTGTCAGTTTTTAATAAAACTAACCAAATGCAATGCACTTAGTTGTATCAGTTTTTAATAAAACTAACCAAATGCAATGCACTGAGTTACATCAGTTTTTAATAAAACTAACCAAATGCAATGCACTGAGTTATATCCGTTTTTAATAAAACTAACCAAATGCAATGCACTGAGTTATATCCGTTTTTAATAAAACTAACCAAATGCAATGCACTGAGTTGTATCAGTTTTTAATAAAACTAACCAAATGCAATGCACTTAGTTGTATCAGTTTTTAATAAAACTAACCAAATGCAATGCACTGAGTTACATCCGTTTTTAATAAAACTAACCAAATGCAATGCACTGAGTTGTATCAGTTTTTAATAAAACTAACCAAATGCAATGCACTTAGTTGTATCAGTTTTTAATAAAACTAACCAAATGCAATGCACTGAGTTACATCAGTTTTTAATAAAACTAACCAAATGCAATGCACTGAGTTACATCAGTTTTTAATAAAACTAACCAAATGCAATGCACTGAGTTGTATCAGTTTTTAATAAAACTAACCAAATGCAATGCACTGAGTTGTATCAGTTTTTAATAAAACTAACCAAATGCAATGCACTGAGTTACATCAGTTTTTAATAAAACTAACCAAATGCAATGCACTGAGTTACATCAGTTTTTAATAAAACTAACCAAATGCAATGCACTGAGTTGTATCCGTTTTTACTAAAACTAACCAGATGCAATGCACTGAGTTACATCCGTTTTTAATAAAACTAACCAAATGCAATGCACTGAGTTACATCCGTTTTTAATAAAACTAACCAAATGCAATGCACTGAGTTATATCCGTTTTTAATAAAACTAACCAAATGCAATGCACTGAGTTATATCCGTTTTTAAGAAAACTAACCAAATGCAATGCACTGAGTTGTATCAGTTTTTAATAAAACTAACCAAATGCAATGCACTGAGTTGTATCAGTTTTTAATAAAACTAACCAAATGCAATGCACTGAGTTACATCAGTTTTTAATAAAACTAACCAAATGCAATGCACTGAGTTATATCCGTTTTTAATAAAACTAACCAAATGCAATGCACTGAGTTATATCCGTTTTTAAGAAAACTAACCAAATGCAATGCACTTAGTTGTATCAGTTTTTAAGAAAACTAACCAAATGCAATGCACTGAGTTGTATCAGTTTTTAATAAAACTAACCAAATGCAATGCACTGAGTTGTATCAGTTTTTAATAAAACTAACCAAATGCAATGCACTGAGTTACATCAGTTTTTAATAAAACTAACCAAATGCAATGCACTGAGTTACATCAGTTTTTAATAAAACTAACCAAATGCAATGCACTGAGTTACATCCGTTTTTAATAAAACTAACCAAATGCAATGCACTGAGTTGCATCAGTTTTTAATAAAACTAACCAAATGCAATGCACTTAGTTGTATCAGTTTTTAATAAAACTAACCAAATGCAATGCACTGAGTTACATCCGTTTTTAATAAAACTAATCAAATGCAATGCACTGAGTTGTGTCAGTTTTTAATAAAACTAACCAAATGCAATGCACTTAGTTGTATCAGTTTTTAATAAAACTAACCAAATGCAATGCACTGAGTTACATCAGTTTTTAATAAAACTAACCAAATGCAATGCACTGAGTTATATCCGTTTTTAATAAAACTAACCAAATGCAATGCACTGAGTTATATCCGTTTTTAATAAAACTAACCAAATGCAATGCACTGAGTTGTATCAGTTTTTAATAAAACTAACCAAATGCAATGCACTTAGTTGTATCAGTTTTTAATAAAACTAACCAAATGCAATGCACTGAGTTACATCCGTTTTTAATAAAACTAACCAAATGCAATGCACTGAGTTGTATCAGTTTTTAATAAAACTAACCAAATGCAATGCACTTAGTTGTATCAGTTTTTAATAAAACTAACCAAATGCAATGCACTGAGTTACATCAGTTTTTAATAAAACTAACCAAATGCAATGCACTGAGTTACATCAGTTTTTAATAAAACTAACCAAATGCAATGCACTGAGTTGTATCAGTTTTTAATAAAACTAACCAAATGCAATGCACTGAGTTGTATCAGTTTTTAATAAAACTAACCAAATGCAATGCACTGAGTTACATCAGTTTTTAATAAAACTAACCAAATGCAATGCACTGAGTTACATCAGTTTTTAATAAAACTAACCAAATGCAATGCACTGAGTTGTATCCGTTTTTACTAAAACTAACCAGATGCAATGCACTGAGTTACATCCGTTTTTAATAAAACTAACCAAATGCAATGCACTGAGTTACATCCGTTTTTAATAAAACTAACCAAATGCAATGCACTGAGTTATATCCGTTTTTAATAAAACTAACCAAATGCAATGCACTGAGTTATATCCGTTTTTAAGAAAACTAACCAAATGCAATGCACTGAGTTGTATCAGTTTTTAATAAAACTAACCAAATGCAATGCACTGAGTTGTATCAGTTTTTAATAAAACTAACCAAATGCAATGCACTGAGTTACATCAGTTTTTAATAAAACTAACCAAATGCAATGCACTGAGTTATATCCGTTTTTAATAAAACTAACCAAATGCAATGCACTGAGTTATATCCGTTTTTAAGAAAACTAACCAAATGCAATGCACTTAGTTGTATCAGTTTTTAAGAAAACTAACCAAATGCAATGCACTGAGTTGTATCAGTTTTTAATAAAACTAACCAAATGCAATGCACTGAGTTGTATCAGTTTTTAATAAAACTAACCAAATGCAATGCACTGAGTTACATCAGTTTTTAATAAAACTAACCAAATGCAATGCACTGAGTTACATCAGTTTTTAATAAAACTAACCAAATGCAATGCACTGAGTTACATCCGTTTTTAATAAAACTAACCAAATGCAATGCACTGAGTTGTATCAGTTTTTAATAAAACTAACCAAATGCAATGCACTTAGTTGTATCAGTTTTTAATAAAACTAACCAAATGCAATGCACTGAGTTACATCAGTTTTTAATAAAACTAACCAAATGCAATGCACTGAGTTATATCCGTTTTTAATAAAACTAACCAAATGCAATGCACTGAGTTATATCCGTTTTTAATAAAACTAACCAAATGCAATGCACTGAGTTATATCCGTTTTTAAGAAAACTAACCAAATGCAATGCACTTAGTTGTATCAGTTTTTAAGAAAACTAACCAAATGCAATGCACTGAGTTGTATCAGTTTTTAATAAAACTAACCAAATGCAATGCACTGAGTTGTATCAGTTTTTAATAAAACTAACCAAATGCAATGCACTGAGTTACATCAGTTTTTAATAAAACTAACCAAATGCAATGCACTGAGTTATATCCGTTTTTAATAAAACTAACCAAATGCAATGCACTGAGTTATATCCGTTTTTAAGAAAACTAACCAAATGCAATGCACTTAGTTGTATCAGTTTTTAAGAAAACTAACCAAATGCAATGCACTGAGTTGTATCAGTTTTTAATAAAACTAACCAAATGCAATGCACTGAGTTATATCCGTTTATAATAAAACTAACCAAATGCAATGCACTGAGTTACATCCGTTTTTAATAAAACTAACCAAATGCAATGCACTGAGTTACATCCGTTTTTAATAAAACTAACCAAATGCAATGCACTTAGTTGTATCAGTTTTTAAGAAAACTAACCAAATGCAATGCACTGAGTTGTATCAGTTTTTAAGAAAACTAACCAAATGCAATGCACTGAGTTGTATCAGTTTTTAATAAAACTAACCAAATGCAATGCACTTAGTTGTATCAGTTTTTAATAAAACTAACCAAATGCAATGCACTGAGTTACATCCGTTTTTAATAAAACTAACCAAATGCAATGCACTTAGTTGTATCAGTTTTTAATAAAACTAACCAAATGCAATGCACTGAGTTACATCAGTTTTTAATAAAACTAACCAAATGCAATGCACTGAGTTATATCCGTTTTTAATAAAACTAACCAAATGCAATGCACTGAGTTATATCCGTTTTTAATAAAACTAACCAAATGCAATGCACTGAGTTATATCCGTTTTTAAGAAAACTAACCAAATGCAATGCACTTAGTTGTATCAGTTTTTAAGAAAACTAACCAAATGCAATGCACTGAGTTGTATCAGTTTTTAATAAAACTAACCAAATGCAATGCACTGAGTTGTATCAGTTTTTAATAAAACTAACCAAATGCAATGCACTGAGTTACATCAGTTTTTAATAAAACTAACCAAATGCAATGCACTGAGTTATATCCGTTTTTAATAAAACTAACCAAATGCAATGCACTGAGTTATATCCGTTTTTAAGAAAACTAACCAAATGCAATGCACTTAGTTGTATCAGTTTTTAAGAAAACTAACCAAATGCAATGCACTGAGTTGTATCAGTTTTTAATAAAACTAACCAAATGCAATGCACTGAGTTACATCCGTTTTTAATAAAACTAACCAAATGCAATGCACTGAGTTGTGTCAGTTTTTAATAAAACTAACCAAATGCAATGCACTGAGTTGTATCAGTTTTTAAGAAAACTAACCAAATGCAATGCACTGAGTTGCATCAGTTTTTAATAAAACTAACCAAATGCAATGCACTTAGTTGTATCAGTTTTTAATAAAACTAACCAAATGCAATGCACTGAGTTACATCCGTTTTTAATAAAACTAACCAAATGCAATGCACTGAGTTGTGTCAGTTTTTAATAAAACTAACCAAATGCAATGCACTTAGTTGTATCAGTTTTTAATAAAACTAACCAAATGCAATGCACTGAGTTACATCAGTTTTTAATAAAACTAACCAAATGCAATGCACTGAGTTATATCCGTTTTTAATTAAACTAACCAAATGCAATGCACTGAGTTATATCCGTTTTTAATAAAACTAACCAAATGCAATGCACTGAGTTGTATCAGTTTTTAATAAAACTAACCAAATGCAATGCACTTAGTTGTATCAGTTTTTAATAAAACTAACCAAATGCAATGCACTGAGTTACATCCGTTTTTAATAAAACTAACCAAATGCAATGCACTGAGTTGTATCAGTTTTTAATAAAACTAACCAAATGCAATGCACTTAGTTGTATCAGTTTTTAATAAAACTAACCAAATGCAATGCACTGAGTTACATCAGTTTTTAATAAAACTAACCAAATGCAATGCACTGAGTTATATCCGTTTTTAATAAAACTAACCAAATGCAATGCACTGAGTTATATCCGTTTTTAAGAAAACTAACCAAATGCAATGCACTTAGTTGTATCAGTTTTTAAGAAAACTAACCAAATGCAATGCACTGAGTTGTATCAGTTTTTAATAAAACTAACCAAATGCAATGCACTTAGTTGTATCAGTTTTTAATAAAACTAACCAAATGCAATGCACTGAGTTGTATCAGTTTTTAATAAAACTAACCAAATGCAATGCACTTAGTTGTATCAGTTTTTAATAAAACTAACCAAATGCAATGCACTGAGTTACATCCGTTTTTAATAAAACTAACCAAATGCAATGCACTGAGTTACATCCGTTTTTAATAAAACTAACCAAATGCAATGCACTGAGTTGTATCAGTTTTTAATAAAACTAACCAAATGCAATGCACTTAGTTGTATCAGTTTTTAATAAAACTAACCAAATGCAATGCACTGAGTTACATCAGTTTTTAATAAAACTAACCAAATGCAATGCACTGAGTTATATCCGTTTTTAATAAAACTAACCAAATGCAATGCACTGAGTTATATCCGTTTTTAAGAAAACTAACCAAATGCAATGCACTTAGTTGTATCAGTTTTTAAGAAAACTAACCAAATGCAATGCACTGAGTTGTATCAGTTTTTAATAAAACTAACCAAATGCAATGCACTGAGTTGTATCAGTTTTTAATAAAACTAACCAAATGCAATGCACTGAGTTGTGTCAGTTTTTAATAAAACTAACCAAATGCAATGCACTGAGTTGTATCAGTTTTTAAGAAAACTAACCAAATGCAATGCACTGAGTTGTATCAGTTTTTAATAAAACTAACCAAATGCAATGCACTGAGTTGTATCAGTTTTTAATAAAACTAACCAAATGCAATGCACTGAGTTACATCAGTTTTTAATAAAACTAACCAAATGCAATGCACTGAGTTATATCCGTTTTTAAGAAAACTAACCAAATGCAATGCACTTAGTTGTATCAGTTTTTAATAAAACTAACCAAATGCAATGCACTGAGTTGTATCAGTTTTTAATAAAACTAACCAAATGCAATGCACTGAGTTACATCCGTTTTTAATAAAACTAACCAAATGCAATGCACTGAGTTGTGTCAGTTTTTAATAAAACTAACCAAATGCAATGCACTGAGTTGTATCAGTTTTTAAGAAAACTAACCAAATGCAATGCACTGAGTTGTATCAGTTTTTAATAAAACTAACCAAATGCAATGCACTTAGTTGTATCAGTTTTTAATAAAACTAACCAAATGCAATGCACTGAGTTGTATCAGTTTTTAATAAAACTAACCAAATGCAATGCACTGAGTTACATCAGTTTTTAATAAAACTAACCAAATGCAATGCACTGAGTTATATCCGTTTTTAATAAAACTAACCAAATGCAATGCACTGAGTTATATCCGTTTTTAAGAAAACTAACCAAATGCAATGCACTTAGTTGTATCAGTTTTTAATAAAACTAACCAAATGCAATGCACTGAGTTGTATCAGTTTTTAATAAAACTAACCAAATGCAATGCACTGAGTTACATCAGTTTTTAATAAAACTAACCAAATGCAATGCACTGAGTTACATCAGTTTTTAATAAAACTAACCAAATGCAATGCACTGAGTTGTATCAGTTTTTAATAAAACTAACCAAATGCAATGCACTGAGTTGTATCAGTTTTTAATAAAACTAACCAAATGCAATGCACTGAGTTACATCAGTTTTTAATAAAACTAACCAAATGCAATGCACTGAGTTGTATCAGTTTTTAATAAAACTAACCAAATGCAATGCACTGAGTTACATCAGTTTTTAATAAAACTAACCAAATGCAATGCACTGAGTTATATCCGTTTTTAAGAAAACTAACCAAATGCAATGCACTTAGTTGTATCAGTTTTTAATAAAACTAACCAAATGCAATGCACTGAGTTGTATCAGTTTTTAATAAAACTAACCAAATGCAATGCACTGAGTTACATCCGTTTTTAATAAAACTAACCAAATGCAATGCACTGAGTTGTGTCAGTTTTTAATAAAACTAACCAAATGCAATGCACTGAGTTGTATCAGTTTTTAAGAAAACTAACCAAATGCAATGCACTGAGTTGTATCAGTTTTTAATAAAACTAACCAAATGCAATGCACTTAGTTGTATCAGTTTTTAATAAAACTAACCAAATGCAATGCACTGAGTTGTATCAGTTTTTAATAAAACTAACCAAATGCAATGCACTGAGTTACATCAGTTTTTAATAAAACTAACCAAATGCAATGCACTGAGTTGTATCAGTTTTTAATAAAACTAACCAAATGCAATGCACTGAGTTGTATCAGTTTTTAATAAAACTAACCAAATGCAATGCACTTAGTTGTATCAGTTTTTAATAAAACTAACCAAATGCAATGCACTGAGTTGTATCAGTTTTTAATAAAACTAACCAAATGCAATGCACTGAGTTACATCAGTTTTTAATAAAACTAACCAAATGCAATGCACTGAGTTATATCCGTTTTTAATAAAACTAACCAAATGCAATGCACTGAGTTGTATCAGTTTTTAATAAAACTAACCAAATGCAATGCACTGAGTTACATCAGTTTTTAATAAAACTAACCAAATGCAATGCACTGAGTTGTGTCAGTTTTAAATAAAACTAACCAAATGCAATGCACTGAGTTGTATCAGTTTTTAATAAAACTAACCAGATGCAATGCACTGAGTTACATCAGTTTTTAATAAAACTAACCAAATGCAATGCACTGAGTTGTATCAGTTTTTAATAAAACTAACCAAATGCAATGCACTGAGTTACATCAGTTTTTAATAAAACTAACCAAATGCAATGCACTGAGTTATATCAGTTTTTAATAAAACTAACCATATGCAATGCACTGAGTTATATCAGTTTTTAATAAAACTAACCAAATGCAATGCACTGAGTTGTATCAGTTTTTAATAAAACTAACCAAATGCAATGCACTGAGTTACATCAGTTTTTAATAAAACTAACCAAATGCAATGCACTGAGTTATATCAGTTTTTAATAAAACTAACCATATGCAATGCACTGAGTTATATCAGTTTTTAATAAAACTAACCATATGCAATGCACTGAGTTATATCAGTTTTTAATAAAACTAACCAAATGCAATGCACTGAGTTGTATCAGTTTTTAATAAACTAACCAAATGCAATGCACTGAGTTATATCAGTTTTTAATAAAACTAACCAAATGCAATGCACTGAGTTGTATCAGTTTTTAATAAAACTAACCAAATGCAATGCACTGAGTTACATCAGTTTTTAATAAAACTAACCAAATGCAATGCACTGAGTTACATCAGTTTTTAATAAAACTAACCAAATGCAATGCACTGAGTTATATCAGTTTTTAATAAAACTAACCAAATGCAATGCACTGAGTTACATCAGTTTTTAATAAAACTAACCAAATGCAATGCACTGAGTTATATCAGTTTTTAATAAAACTAACCAAATGCAATGCACTGAGTTACATCAGTTTTTAATAAAACTAACCAAATGCAATGCACTGAGTTATATCAGTTTTTAATAAAACTAACCAAATGCAATGCACTGAGTTGTATCAGTTTTTAATAAAACTAACCAAATGCAATGCACTGAGTTATATCAGTTTTTAATAAAACTAACCAAATGCAATGCACTGAGTTATATCAGTTTTTAATAAAACTAACCAAATGCAATGCACTGAGTTGTATCAGTTTTTAATAAAACTAACCAAATGCAATGCACTGAGTTACATCAGTTTTTAATAAAACTAACCAAATGCAATGCACTGAGTTACATCAGTTTTTAATAAAACTAACCAAATGCAATGCACTGAGTTATATCAGTTTTTAATAAAACTAACCAAATGCAATGCACTGAGTTGTATCAGTTTTTAATAAAACTAACCAAATGCAATGCACTGAGTTACATCAGTTTTTAATAAAACTAACCAAATGCAATGCACTGAGTTACATCAGTTTTTAATAAAACTAACCAAATGCAATGCACTGAGTTACATCAGTTTTTAATAAAACTAACCAAATGCAATGCACTGAGTTATATCAGTTTTTAATAAAACTAACCAAATGCAATGCACTGAGTTGTATCAGTTTTTAATAAAACTAACCAAATGCAATGCACTGAGTTGTATCAGTTTTTAATAAAACTAACCAAATGCAATGCACTGAGTTATATCAGTTTTTAATAAAACTAACCAAATGCAATGCACTGAGTTGTATCAGTTTTTAATAAAACTAACCAAATGCAATGCACTGAGTTACATCAGTTTTTAATAAACTAACCAAATGCAATGCACTGAGTTACATCAGTTTTTAATAAAACTAACCAAATGCAATGCACTGAGTTACATCAGTTTTTAATAAAACTAACCAAATGCAATGCACTGAGTTATATCAGTTTTTAATAAAACTAACCAAATGCAATGCACTGAGTTGTATCAGTTTTTAATAAAACTAACCAAATGCAATGCACTGAGTTGTATCAGTTTTTAATAAAACTAACCAAATGCAATGCACTGAGTTGTATCAGTTTTTAATAAAACTAACCAAATGCAATGCACTGAGTTATATCAGTTTTTAATAAAACTAACCAAATGCAATGCACTGAGTTACATCAGTTTTTAATAAAACTAACCAAATGCAATGCACTGAGTTATATCAGTTTTTAATAAAACTAACCAAATGCAATGCACTGAGTTACATCAGTTTTTAATAAAACTAACCAAATGCAATGCACTGAGTTATATCAGTTTTTAATAAAACTAACCAAATGCAATGCACTGAGTTGTATCAGTTTTTAATAAAACTAACCAAATGCAATGCACTGAGTTGTATCAGTTTTTAATAAAACTAACCAAATGCAATGCACTGAGTTATATCAGTTTTTAATAAAACTAACCAAATGCAATGCACTGAGTTGTATCAGTTTTTAATAAAACTAACCAAATGCAATGCACTGAGTTACATCAGTTTTTAATAAAACTAACCAAATGCAATGCACTGAGTTGTATCAGTTTTTAATAAAACTAACCAAATGCAATGCACTGAGTTGTATCAGTTTTTAATAAAACTAACCAAATGCAATGCACTGAGTTATATCAGTTTTTAATAAAACTAACCAAATGCAATGCACTGAGTTACATCAGTTTTTAATAAAACTAACCAAATGCAATGCACTGAGTTGTATCAGTTTTTAATAAAACTAACCAAATGCAATGCACTGAGTTATATCAGTTTTTAATAAAACTAACCAAATGCAATGCACTGAGTTACATCAGTTTTTAATAAAACTAACCAAATGCAATGCACTGAGTTGTATCAGTTTTTAATAAAACTAACCAAATGCAATGCACTGAGTTATATCAGTTTTTAATAAAACTAACCAAATGCAATGCACTGAGTTGTATCAGTTTTTAATAAAACTAACCAAATGCAATGCACTGAGTTACATCAGTTTTTAATAAAACTAACCAAATGCAATGCACTGAGTTGTATCAGTTTTTAATAAAACTAACCAAATGCAATGCACTGAGTTATATCAGTTTTTAATAAAACTAACCAAATGCAATGCACTGAGTTACATCAGTTTTTAAAAAAACTAACCAAATGCAATGCACTGAGTTACATCAGTTTTTAATAAAACTAACCAAATGCAATGCACTGAGTTGTATCAGTTTTTAATAAAACTAACCAAATGCAATGCACTGAGTTACATCAGTTTTTAATAAAACTAACCAAATGCAATGCACTGAGTTATATCAGTTTTTAATAAAACTAACCAAATGCAATGCACTGAGTTACATCAGTTTTTAATAAAACTAACCAAATGCAATGCACTGAGTTACATCAGTTTTTAATAAAACTAACCAAATGCAATGCACTGAGTTATATCAGTTTTTAATAAAACTAACCAAATGCAATGCACTGAGTTATATCAGTTTTTAATAAAACTAACCAAATGCAATGCACTGAGTTATATCAGTTTTTAATAAAACTAACCAAATGCAATGCACTGAGTTATATCAGTTTTTAATAAAACTAACCAAATGCAATGCACTGAGTTACATCAGTTTTTAATAAAACTAACCAAATGCAATGCACTGAGTTACATCAGTTTTTAATAAAACTAACCAAATGCAATGCACTGAGTTGTATCAGTTTTTAATAAAACTAACCAAATGCAATGCACTGAGTTACATCAGTTTTTAAAAAAACTAACCAAATGCAATGCACTGAGTTACATCAGTTTTTAATAAAACTAACCAAATGCAATGCACTGAGTTGTATCAGTTTTTAATAAAACTAACCAAATGCAATGCACTGAGTTACATCAGTTTTTAATAAAACTAACCAAATGCAATGCACTGAGTTATATCAGTTTTTAATAAAACTAACCAAATGCAATGCACTGAGTTATATCAGTTTTTAATAAAACTAACCAAATGCAATGCACTGAGTTACATCAGTTTTTAAAAAAACTAACCAAATGCAATGCACTGAGTTACATCAGTTTTTAATAAAACTAACCAAATGCAATGCACTGAGTTATATCAGTTTTTAATAAAACTAACCAAATGCAATGCACTGAGTTACATCAGTTTTTAATAAAACTAACCAAATGCAATGCACTGAGTTATATCAGTTTTTAATAAAACTAACCAAATGCAATGCACTGAGTTACATCAGTTTTTAATAAAACTAACCAAATGCAATGCACTGAGTTGTATCAGTTTTTAATAAAACTAACCAAATGCAATGCACTGAGTTGTATCAGTTTTTAATAAAACTAACCAAATGCAATGCACTGAGTTGTATCAGTTTTTAAAAAAACTAACCAAATGCAATGCACTGAGTTACATCAGTTTTTAATAAAACTAACCAAATGCAATGCACTGAGTTGTATCAGTTTTTAATAAAACTAACCAAATGCAATGCACTGAGTTACATCAGTTTTTAATAAAACTAACCAAATGCAATGCACTGAGTTATATCAGTTTTTAATAAAACTAACCAAATGCAATGCACTGAGTTACATCAGTTTTTAATAAAACTAACCAAATGCAATGCACTGAGTTACATCAGTTTTTAATAAAACTAACCAAATGCAATGCACTGAGTTATATCAGTTTTTAATAAAACTAACCAAATGCAATGCACTGAGTTGTATCAGTTTTTAAAAAAACTAACCAAATGCAATGCACTGAGTTACATCAGTTTTTAATAAAACTAACCAAATGCAATGCACTGAGTTGTATCAGTTTTTAATAAAACTAACCAAATGCAATGCACTGAGTTACATCAGTTTTTAATAAAACTAACCAAATGCAATGCACTGAGTTATATCAGTTTTTAATAAAACTAACCAAATGCAATGCACTGAGTTACATCAGTTTTTAATAAAACTAACCAAATGCAATGCACTGAGTTGTATCAGTTTTTAATAAAACTAACCAAATGCAATGCACTGAGTTGTATCAGTTTTTAATAAAACTAACCAAATGCAATGCACTGAGTTGTATCAGTTTTTAAAAAAACTAACCAAATGCAATGCACTGAGTTACATCAGTTTTTAATAAAACTAACCAAATGCAATGCACTGAGTTGTATCAGTTTTTAATAAAACTAACCAAATGCAATGCACTGAGTTACATCAGTTTTTAATAAAACTAACCAAATGCAATGCACTGAGTTATATCAGTTTTTAATAAAACTAACCAAATGCAATGCACTGAGTTACATCAGTTTTTAATAAAACTAACCAAATGCAATGCACTGAGTTACATCAGTTTTTAATAAAACTAACCAAATGCAATGCACTGAGTTATATCAGTTTTTAATAAAACTAACCAAATGCAATGCACTGAGTTATATCAGTTTTTAATAAAACTAACCAAATGCAATGCACTGAGTTATATCAGTTTTTAATAAAACTAACCAAATGCAATGCACTGAGTTATATCAGTTTTTAATAAAACTAACCAAATGCAATGCACTGAGTTACATCAGTTTTTAAAAAAACTAACCAAATGCAATGCACTGAGTTACATCAGTTTTTAATAAAACTAACCAAATGCAATGCACTGAGTTGTATCAGTTTTTAATAAAACTAACCAAATGCAATGCACTGAGTTACATCAGTTTTTAAAAAAACTAACCAAATGCAATGCACTGAGTTACATCAGTTTTTAATAAAACTAACCAAATGCAATGCACTGAGTTGTATCAGTTTTTAATAAAACTAACCAAATGCAATGCACTGAGTTACATCAGTTTTTAATAAAACTAACCAAATGCAATGCACTGAGTTATATCAGTTTTTAATAAAACTAACCAAATGCAATGCACTGAGTTATATCAGTTTTTAATAAAACTAACCAAATGCAATGCACTGAGTTACATCAGTTTTTAATAAAACTAACCAAATGCAATGCACTGAGTTACATCAGTTTTTAATAAAACTAACCAAATGCAATGCACTGAGTTATATCAGTTTTTAATAAAACTAACCAAATGCAATGCACTGAGTTACATCAGTTTTTAATAAAACTAACCAAATGCAATGCACTGAGTTATATCAGTTTTTAATAAAACTAACCAAATGCAATGCACTGAGTTACATCAGTTTTTAATAAAACTAACCAAATGCAATGCACTGAGTTGTATCAGTTTTTAATAAAACTAACCAAATGCAATGCACTGAGTTGTATCAGTTTTTAATAAAACTAACCAAATGCAATGCACTGAGTTATATCAGTTTTTAATAAAACTAACCAAATGCAATGCACTGAGTTGTATCAGTTTTTAATAAAACTAACCAAATGCAATGCACTGAGTTACATCAGTTTTTAATAAAACTAACCAAATGCAATGCACTGAGTTATATCAGTTTTTAATAAAACTAACCAAATGCAATGCACTGAGTTACATCAGTTTTTAATAAAACTAACCAAATGCAATGCACTGAGTTGTATCAGTTTTTAATAAAACTAACCAAATGCAATGCACTGAGTTATATCAGTTTTTAATAAAACTAACCAAATGCAATGCACTGAGTTGTATCAGTTTTTAATAAAACTAACCAAATGCAATGCACTGAGTTGTATCAGTTTTTAATAAAACTAACCAAATGCAATGCACTGAGTTACATCAGTTTTTAATAAAACTAACCAAATGCAATGCACTGAGTTATATCAATTTTTAATAAAACTAACCAAATGCAATGCACTGAGTTACATCAGTTTTTAATAAAACTAACCAAATGCAATGCACTGAGTTGTATCAGTTTTTAATAAAACTAACCAAATGCAATGCACTGAGTTATATCAGTTTTTAATAAAACTAACCAAATGCAATGCACTGAGTTATATCAGTTTTTAATAAAACTAACCAAATGCAATGCACTGAGTTACATCAGTTTTTAATAAAACTAACCAAATGCAATGCACTGAGTTGTATCAGTTTTTAATAAAACTAACCAAATGCAATGCACTGAGTTATATCAGTTTTTAATAAAACTAACCAAATGCAATGCACTGAGTTATATCAGTTTTTAATAAAACTAACCAAATGCAATGCACTGAGTTACATCAGTTTTTAATAAAACTAACCAAATGCAATGCACTGAGTTGTATCAGTTTTTAATAAAACTAACCAAATGCAATGCACTGAGTTATATCAGTTTTTAATAAAACTAACCAAATGCAATGCACTGAGTTACATCAGTTTTTAATAAAACTAACCAAATGCAATGCACTGAGTTGTATCAGTTTTTAATAAAACTAACCAAATGCAATGCACTGAGTTATATCAGTTTTTAATAAAACTAACCAAATGCAATGCACTGAGTTATATCAGTTTTTAATAAAACTAACCAAATGCAATGCACTGAGTTACATCAGTTTTTAATAAAACTAACCAAATGCAATGCACTGAGTTGTATCAGTTTTTAATAAAACTAACCAAATGCAATGCACTGAGTTGTATCAGTTTTTAATAAAACTAACCAAATGCAATGCACTGAGTTACATCAGTTTTTAATAAAACTAACCAAATGCAATGCACTGAGTTATATCAGTTTTTAATAAAACTAACCAAATGCAATGCACTGAGTTACATCAGTTTTTAATAAAACTAACCAAATGCAATGCACTGAGTTGTATCAGTTTTTAATAAAACTAACCAAATGCAATGCACTGAGTTATATCAGTTTTTAATAAAACTAACCAAATGCAATGCACTGAGTTGTATCAGTTTTTAATAAAACTAACCAAATGCAATGCACTGAGTTATATCAGTTTTTAATAAAACTAACCAAATGCAATGCACTGAGTTGTATCAGTTTTTAATA
>JAWMAG010000279.1:0-21537 GCA_037013455.1 Ceratitis rosa | reverse complement strand
AAACACTAACCAAATGCAATGCACTGAGTTATATTCGTTTTTAATAAAACTAACCATATCCAATGCACTGAGTTATAACAGTTTTTAATAAAACTAACCATATGCAATGCACTGAGTTATATCAGTTTTTAATAAAACTAACCATATGCAATGCACTGAGTTATATCAGTTTTTAATAAAACTAACAAAATGCAATGCACCGAGTTGTATCCGTTTTTAATAAAACTAACAAAATGCAATGCACTGAGTTGTATCAGTTTTTAATAAAACTAACCATATACAATGCACTGAGTTATATCAGTTTTTAATAAAACTAACAAAATGCAATGCACTGAGTTGTATCCGTTTTTAATAAAACTAACCAAATGCAATGCACTGAGTTACATCTGTTTTTAATAAAACTAACAAAATGCAATGCACTGAGTTATATCAGTTTTTAATAAAACTAACCAAATGCAATGCACTGAGTTATATCCGTTTTTAATAAAACTAACCAAATGCAATGCCCTGAGTTATATCCGTTTTTAATAAAACTAACCAAATGCAATGCACTGAGTTGTATCAGTTTTTAATAAAACTAACCAAATGCAATGCAGTGAGTTGTATCAGTTTTTAATAAAACTAACCAAATGCAATGCACTGAGTTATATCCGTTTTTAATAAAACTAACCAAATGCAATGCACTGAGTTGTATCAGTTTTTAATAAAACTAACCAAATGCAATGCAGTGAGTTGTATCAGTTTTTAATAAAACTAACCAAATGCAATGCACTGAGTTATATCCGTTTTTAATAAAACTAACCAAATGCAATGCACTGAGTTGTATCAGTTTTTTATAAAACTAACCAAATGCAATGCACTGAGTTGTATCCGTTTTTAATAAAACTAACCAAATGCAATGCACTGAGTTACATCCGTTTTTAATAAAACTAACAAAATGCAATGCACTGAGTTGTATCCGTTTTTGATAAAACTAACCAAATGCAATGCACTGAGTTATATCCGTTTTTAATAAAACTAACCAAATGCAATGCCCTGAGTTACATCCGTTTTTAATAAAACTAACCAAATGCAATGCACTGAGTTGTATCAGTTTTTAATAAAACTAACCAAATGCAATGCAGTGAGTTGTATCAGTTTTTAATAAAACTAACCAAATGCAATGCACTGAGTTATATCCGTTTTTAATAAAACTAACCAAATGCAATGCACTGAGTTGTATCAGTTTTTAATAAAACTAACCAAATGCAATGCAGTGAGTTGTATCAGTTTTTAATAAAACTAACCAAATGCAATGCACTGAGTTATATCCGTTTTTAATAAAACTAACCAAATGCAATGCACTGAGTTGTATCAGTTTTTTATAAAACTAACCAAATGCAATGCACTGAGTTGTATCCGTTTTTAATAAAACTAACCAAATGCAATGCACTGAGTTACATCCGTTTTTAATAAAACTAACAAAATGCAATGCACTGAGTTGTATCCGTTTTTGATAAAACTAACCAAATGCAATGCACTGAGTTACATCCGTTTTTAATAAAACTAACAAAATGCAATGCACTGAGTTGTATCCGTTTTTAATAAAACTAACCAAATGCAATGGACTGAGTTGTATCAGGTTTTAATAAAAGTAACCAAATGCAATGCACTGAGTTGTATCAGTTTTTAATAAAACTAACCAAATGCAATGCACTGAGTTGTATCCGTTTTTAATAAAACTAACCAAATGCAATGCACTGAGTTGTATCAGTTTTTAATAAAACTAACCAAATGCAATGCACTGAGTTGTATCAGTTTTTAATAAAACTAACCATATGCAATGCACTGAGTTATATCAGTTTTTAATAAAACTAACAAAATGCAATGCACCGAGTTGTATCCGTTTTTAATAAAACTAACAAAATGCAATGCACTGAGTTGTATCAGTTTTTAATAAAACTAACCATATGCAATGCACTGAGTTATATCCGTTTTTAATAAAACTAACCAAATGCAATGCACTGAGTTGTATCAGTTTTTAATAAAACTAACCAAATGCAATGCACTGAGTTACATCCGTTTTTAATAAAACTAACCAAATGCAATGCACTGAGTTACATCCGTTTTTAATAAAACTAACCAAATGCAATGCACTGAGTTATATCCGTTTTTAATAAAACTGACCAAATGCAATGCACTGAGTTATATCCGTTTTTAATAAAACTAACCAAATGCATTGCACTGAGTTACATCCGTTTTTAATAAAACTAACCAAATGCAATGCACTGAGTTGTATCAGTTTTTAATAAAACTAACCAAATGCAATGCACTGAGTTATATCCGTTTTTAATAAAACTGACCAAATGCAATGCACTGAGTTATATCCGTTTTTAATAAAACTAACCAAATGCAATGCACTGAGTTACATCCGTTTTTAATAAAACTAACCAAATGCAATGCACTGAGTTACATCCGTTTTTAATAAAACTAACCAAATGCAATGCACTGAGTTATATCCGTTTTTAATAAAACTGACCAAATGCAATGCACTGAGTTATATCCGTTTTTAATAAAACTAACCAAATGCAATGCACTGAGTTACATCCGTTTTTAATAAAACTAACCAAATGCAATGCACTGAGTTACATCCGTTTTTAATAAAACTAACCAAATGCAATGCACTGAGTTGTATCAGTTTTTAATAAAACTAACCAAATGCAATGCAGTGAGTTGTATCAGTTTTTAATAAAACTAACCAAATGCAATGCACTGAGTTATATCCGTTTTTAATAAAACTAACCAAATGCAATGCACTGAGTTGTATCAGTTTTTAATAAAACTAACCAAATGCAATGCACTGAGTTATATCCGTTTTTAATAAAACTAACCAAATGCAATGCACTGAGTTGTATCAGTTTTTAATAAAACTAACCAAATGCAATGCACTGAGTTACATCCGTTTTTAATAAAACTAACCAAATGCAATGCACTGAGTTGTATCAGTTTTTAATAAAACTAACCAAATGCAATGCAGTGAGTTGTATCAGTTTTTAATAAAACTAACCAAATGCAATGCACTGAGTTATATCCGTTTTTAATAAAACTAACCAAATGCAATGCACTGAGTTGTATCAGTTTTTAATAAAACTAACCATATGCAATGCACTGAGTTATATCCGTTTTTAATAAAACTAACCAAATGCAATGCACTGAGTTGTATCAGTTTTTAATAAAACTAACCAAATGCAATGCACTGAGTTGTATCAGTTTTTAATAAAACTAACCATATGCAATGCACTGAGTTGTATCAGTTTTTAATAAAACTAACCAAATGCAATGCACTGAGTTGTATCAGTTTTTAATAAAACTAACCATATGCAATGCACTGAGTTGTATCAGTTTTTAATAAAACTAACCAAATGCAATGCACTGAGTTGTATCCGTTTTTAATAAAACTAACCAAATGCAATGCACTGAGTTGTATCAGTTTTTAATAAAACTAACCATATGCAATGCACTGAGTTATATCCGTTTTTAATAAAACTAACCAAATGCAATGCACTGAGTTGTATCAGTTTTTAATAAAACTAACCAAATGCAATGCACTGAGTTGTATCAGTTTTTAATAAAACTAACCAAATGCAATGCACTGAGTTACATCCGTTTTTAATAAAACTAACCAAATGCAATGCACTGAGTTGTATCAGTTTTTAATAAAACTAACCAAATGCAATGCACTGAGTTATATCCGTTTTTAATAAAACTAACCAAATGCAATGCAGTGAGTTGTATCAGTTTTTAATAAAACTAACCAAATGCAATGCACTGAGTTATATCCGTTTTTAATAAAACTAACCAAATGCAATGCAGTGAGTTGTATCAGTTTTTAATAAAACTAACCAAATGCAATGCACTGAGTTATATCCGTTTTTAATAAAACTAACCAAATGCAATGCACTGAGTTACATCCGTTTTTAATAAAACTAGCCAAATGCAATGCACTGAGTTGTATCAGTTTTTAATAAAACTAACCAAATGCAATGCACTGAGTTATATCCGTTTTTAATAAAACTAACCAAATGCAATGCACTGAGTTGTATCAGTTTTTAATAAAACTAACCAAATGCAATGCACTGAGTTATATCCGTTTTTAATAAAACTAACCAAATGCAATGCAGTGAGTTGTATCAGTTTTTAATAAAACTAACCAAATGCAATGCACTGAGTTATATCCGTTTTTAATAAAACTAACCAAATGCAATGCACTGAGTTACATCCGTTTTTAATAAAACTAGCCAAATGCAATGCACTGAGTTGTATCAGTTTTTAATAAAACTAACCAAATGCAATGCACTGAGTTATATCCGTTTTTAATAAAACTAACCAAATGCAATGCACTGAGTTGTATCAGTTTTTAATAAAACTAACCAAATGCAATGCACTGAGTTACATCCGTTTTTAATAAAACTAACCAAATGCAATGCAGTGAGTTGTATCAGTTTTTAATAAAACTAACCAAATGCAATGCACTGAGTTATATCCGTTTTTCATAAAACTAACCAAATGCAATGCACTGAGTTGTATCAGTTTTTAATAAAACTAACCAAATGCAATGCACTGAGTTATATCCGTTTTTAATAAAACTAACCAAATGCAATGCACTGAGTTGTATCAGTTTTTAATAAAACTAACCAAATGCAATGCACTGAGTTATATCCGTTTTTAATAAAACTAACCAAATGCAATGCAGTGAGTTGTATCAGTTTTTAATAAAACTAACCAAATGCAATGCACTGAGTTATATCCGTTTTTAATAAAACTAACCAAATGCAAGGCAGTGAGTTGTATCAGTTTTTAATAAAACTAACCAAATGCAATGCACTGAGTTATATCCGTTTTTAATAAAACTAACCAAATGCAATGCACTGAGTTGTATCAGTTTTTAATAAAACTAACCAAATGCAATGCACTGAGTTGTATCAGTTTTTAATAAAACTAACCAAATGCAATGCACTGAGTTATATCCGTTTTTAATAAAACTAACCAAATGCAATGCACTGAGTTGTATCAGTTTTTAATAAAACTAACCAAATGCAATGCACTGAGTTACATCCGTTTTTAATAAAACTAACCAAATGCAATGCACTGAGTTGTATCAGTTTTTAATAAAACTAACCAAATGCAATGCACTGAGTTACATCCGTTTTTAATAAAACTAACCAAATGCAATGCAGTGAGTTGTATCAGTTTTTAATAAAACTAACCAAATGCAATGCACTGAGTTGTATCAGTTTTTAATAAAACTAACCAAATGCAATGCACTGAGTTACATCCGTTTTTAATAAAACTAACCAAATGCATTGCACTGAGTTACATCCGTTTTTAATAAAACTAACCAAATGCAATGCACTGAGTTGTATCAGTTTTTAATAAAACTAACCAAATGCAATGCACTGAGTTATATCCGTTTTTAATAAAACTGACCAAATGCAATGCACTGAGTTATATCCGTTTTTAATAAAACTAACCAAATGCAATGCACTGAGTTACATCCGTTTTTAATAAAACTAACCAAATGCAATGCACTGAGTTACATCCGTTTTTAATAAAACTAACCAAATGCAATGCACTGAGTTATATCCGTTTTTAATAAAACTGACCAAATGCAATGCACTGAGTTATATCCGTTTTTAATAAAACTAACCAAATGCAATGCACTGAGTTACATCCGTTTTAATAAAACTAACCAAATGCAATGCACTGAGTTACATCCGTTTTTAATAAAACTAACCAAATGCAATGCACTGAGTTGTATCAGTTTTTAATAAAACTAACCAAATGCAATGCAGTGAGTTGTATCAGTTTTTAATAAAACTAACCAAATGCAATGCACTGAGTTATATCCGTTTTTAATAAAACTAACCAAATGCAATGCACTGAGTTGTATCAGTTTTTAATAAAACTAACCAAATGCAATGCACTGAGTTATATCCGTTTTTAATAAAACTAACCAAATGCAATGCACTGAGTTGTATCAGTTTTTAATAAAACTAACCAAATGCAATGCACTGAGTTACATCCGTTTTTAATAAAACTAACCAAATGCAATGCACTGAGTTGTATCAGTTTTTAATAAAACTAACCAAATGCAATGCAGTGAGTTGTATCAGTTTTTAATAAAACTAACCAAATGCAATGCACTGAGTTATATCCGTTTTTAATAAAACTAACCAAATGCAATGCACTGAGTTGTATCAGTTTTTAATAAAACTAACCATATGCAATGCACTGAGTTATATCCGTTTTTAATAAAACTAACCAAATGCAATGCACTGAGTTGTATCAGTTTTTAATAAAACTAACCAAATGCAATGCACTGAGTTGTATCAGTTTTTAATAAAACTAACCATATGCAATGCACTGAGTTGTATCAGTTTTTAATAAAACTAACCAAATGCAATGCACTGAGTTGTATCAGTTTTTAATAAAACTAACCATATGCAATGCACTGAGTTGTATCAGTTTTTAATAAAACTAACCAAATGCAATGCACTGAGTTGTATCCGTTTTTAATAAAACTAACCAAATGCAATGCACTGAGTTGTATCAGTTTTTAATAAAACTAACCATATGCAATACACTGAGTTATATCCGTTTTTAATAAAACTAACCAAATGCAATGCACTGAGTTATATCCGTTTTTAATAAAACTAACCAAATGCAATGCACTGAGTTGTATCCGTTTTTAATAAAACTAACCATATGCAATGCACTGAGTTGTATCAGTTTTTAATAAAACTAACCAAATGCAATGCAGTGAGTTGTATCAGTTTTTAATAAAACTAACCAAATGCAATGCACTGAGTTATATCCGTTTTTAATAAAACTAACCAAATGCAATGCACTGAGTTACATCCGTTTTTAATAAAACTAACCAAATGCAATGCACTGAGTTGTATCAGTTTTTAATAAAACTAACCAAATGCAATGCACTGAGTTATATCCGTTTTTAATAAAACTAACCAAATGCAATGCAGTGAGTTGTATCAGTTTTTAATAAAACTAACCAAATGCAATGCACTGAGTTATATCCGTTTTTAATAAAACTAACCAAATGCAATGCAGTGAGTTGTATCAGTTTTTAATAAAACTAACCAAATGCAATGCACTGAGTTATATCCGTTTTTAATAAAACTAACCAAATGCAATGCACTGAGTTACATCCGTTTTTAATAAAACTAACCAAATGCAATGCACTGAGTTGTATCAGTTTTTAATAAAACTAACCAAATGCAATGCACTGAGTTATATCCGTTTTTAATAAAACTAACCAAATGCAATGCACTGAGTTTTATCAGTTTTTAATAAAACTAACCAAATGCAATGCACTGAGTTATATCCGTTTTTAATAAAACTAACCAAATGCAATGCAGTGAGTTGTATCAGTTTTTAATAAAACTAACCAAATGCAATGCACTGAGTTATATCCGTTTTTAATAAAACTAACCAAATGCAATGCACTGAGTTGTATCAGTTTTTAATAAAACTAACCAAATGCAATGCACTGAGTTACATCCGTTTTTAATAAAACTAACCAAATGCAATGCAGTGAGTTGTATCAGTTTTTAATAAAACTAACCAAATGCAATGCACTGAGTTTTATCCGTTTTTAATAAAACTAACCAAATGCAATGCACTGAGTTGTATCAGTTTTTAATAAAACTAACCAAATGCAATGCACTGAGTTATATCCGTTTTTAATAAAACTAACCAAATGCAATGCACTGAGTTGTATCAGTTTTTAATAAAACTAACCAAATGCAATGCACTGAGTTATATCCGTTTTTAATAAAACTAACCAAATGCAATGCAGTGAGTTGTATCAGTTTTTAATAAAACTAACCAAATGCAATGCACTGAGTTATATCAGTTTTTAATAAAACTAACCAAATGCAATGCAGTGAGTTGTATCAGTTTTTAATAAAACTAACCAAATGCAATGCACTGAGTTATATCCGTTTTTAATAAAACTAACCAAATGCAATGCACTGAGTTGTATCAGTTTTTAATAAAACTAACCAAATGCAATGCACTGAGTTGTATCAGTTTTTAATAAAACTAACCAAATGCAATGCACTGAGTTATATCCGTTTTTAATAAAACTAACCAAATGCAATGCACTGAGTTGTATCAGTTTTTAATAAAACTAACCAAATGCAATGCATTGAGTTACATCCGTTTTTAATAAAACTAACCAAATGCAATGCACTGAGTTGTATCAGTTTTTAATAAAACTAACCAAATGCAATGCACTGAGTTACATCCGTTTTTAATAAAACTAACCAAATGCATTGCAGTGAGTTGTATCAGTTTTTAATAAAACTAACCAAATGCAATGCACTGAGTTGTATCAGTTTTTAATAAAACTAACCAAATGCAATGCACTGAGTTACATCCGTTTTTAATAAAACTAACCACATGCAATGCAGTGAGTTGTATCAGTTTTTAATAAAACTAACCAAATGCAATGCACTGAGTTGTATCAGTTTTTAATAAAACTAACCAAATGCAATGCACTGAGTTACATCCGTTTTTAATAAAACTAACCAAATGCAATGCAGTGAGTTGTATCAGTTTTTAATAAAACTAACCAAATGCAATGCACTGAGTTGTATCAGTTTTTAATAAAACTAACCAAATGCAATGCACTGAGTTACATCCGTTTTTAATAAAACTAACCAAATGCAATGCATTGAGTTATATCCGTTTTTAATAAAACTAACCAAATGCAATGCACTGAGTTGTATCAGTTTTTAATAAAACTAACCAAATGCAATGCACTGAGTTACATCCGTTTTTAATAAAACTAACCAAATGCAATGCAGTGAGTTGTATCAGTTTTTAATAAAACTAACCAAATGCAATGCACTGAGTTGTATCAGTTTTTAATAAAACTAACCAAATGCAATGCACTGAGTTACATCCGTTTTTAATAAAACTAACCAAATGCAATGCAGTGAGTTGTATCAGTTTTTAATAAAACTAACCAAATGCAATGCACTGAGTCGTATCAGTTTTTAATAAAACTAACCAAATGCAATGCACTGAGTTACATCCGTTTTTAATAAAACTAACCAAATGCAATGCAGTGAGTTGTATCAGTTTTTAATAAAACTAACCAAATGCAATGCACTGAGTTGTATCAGTTTTTAATAAAACTAACCAAATGCAATGCACTGAGTTACATCCGTTTTTAATAAAACTAACCAAATGCAATGCAGTGAGTTGTATCAGTTTTTAATAAAACTAACCAAATGCAATGCACTGAGTTACATCCGTTTTTAATAAAACTAACCAAATGCAATGCAGTGAGTTGTATCAGTTTTTAATAAAACTAACCAAATGCAATGCACTGAGTTGTATCAGTTTTTAATAAAACTAGCCATATCCAATGCACTGAGTTATATCAGTTTTTAATAAAACTAACCAAATGCAATGCAGTGAGTTGTATCAGTTTTTAATAAAACTAACCAAATGCAATGCACTGAGTTACATCCGTTTTTAATAAAACTAACCAAATGCAATGCAGTGAGTTGTATCAGTTTTTAATAAAACTAACCAAATGCAATGCACTGAGTTGTATCAGTTTTTAATAAAACTAGCCATATCCAATGCACTGAGTTATATCAGTTTTTAATAAAACTAACCAAATGCAATGCAGTGAGTTGTATCAGTTTTTAATAAAACTAACCAAATGCAATGCACTGAGTTGTATCAGTTTTTAATAAAACTAGCCATATCCAATGCACTGAGTTATATCAGTTTTTAATAAAACTAACCAAATGCAATGCAGTGAGTTGTATCAGTTTTTAATAAAACTAACCAAATGCAATGCACTGAGTTGTATCAGTTTTTAATAAAACTAGCCATATCCAATGCACTGAGTTATATCAGTTTTTAATAAAACTAACCAAATGCAATGCAGTGAGTTGTATCAGTTTTTAATAAAACTAACCAAATGCAATGCACTGAGTTGTATCAGTTTTTAATAAAACTAGCCATATCCAATGCACTGAGTTATATCAGTTTTTAATAAAACTAACCAAATGCAATGCAGTGAGTTGTATCAGTTTTTAATAAAACTAACCAAATGCAATGCACTGAGTTACATCCGTTTTTAATAAAACTAACCAAATGCAATGCAGTGAGTTGTATCAGTTTTTAATAAAACTAACCAAATGCAATGCACTGAGTTACATCCGTTTTTAATAAAACTAACCAAATGCAATGCAGTGAGTTGTATCAGTTTTTAATAAAACTAACCAAATGCAATGCACTGAGTTACATCCGTTTTTAATAAAACTAACCAAATGCAATGCAGTGAGTTGTATCAGTTTTTAATAAAACTAACCAAATGCAATGCACTGAGTTGTATCAGTTTTTAATAAAACTAGCCATATCCAATGCACTGAGTTATATCAGTTTTTAATAAAACTAACCAAATGCAATGCACTGAGTTACATCCGTTTTTAATAAAACTAACCAAATGCAATGCAGTGAGTTGTATCAGTTTTTAATAAAACTAACCAAATGCAATGCACTGAGTTACATCCGTTTTTAATAAAACTAACCAAATGCAATGCAGTGAGTTGTATCAGTTTTTAATAAAACTAACCAAATGCAATGCACTGAGTTACATCCGTTTTTAATAAAACTAACCAAATGCAATGCAGTGAGTTGTATCAGTTTTTAATAAAACTAACCAAATGCAATGCACTGAGTTGTATCAGTTTTTAATAAAACTAGCCATATCCAATGCACTGAGTTATATCAGTTTTTAATAAAACTAACCAAATGCAATGCAGTGAGTTGTATCAGTTTTTAATAAAACTAACCAAATGCAATGCACTGAGTTACATCCGTTTTTAATAAAACTAACCAAATGCAATGCAGTGAGTTGTATCAGTTTTTAATAAAACTAACCAAATGCAATGCACTGAGTTGTATCAGTTTTTAATAAAACTAGCCATATCCAATGCACTGAGTTATATCAGTTTTTAATAAAACTAACCAAATGCAATGCAGTGAGTTGTATCAGTTTTTAATAAAACTAACCAAATGCAATGCACTGAGTTGTATCAGTTTTTAATAAAACTAGCCATATCCAATGCACTGAGTTATATCAGTTTTTAATAAAACTAACCAAATGCAATGCAGTGAGTTGTATCAGTTTTTAATAAAACTAACCAAATGCAATGCACTGAGTTGTATCAGTTTTTAATAAAACTAGCCATATCCAATGCACTGAGTTATATCAGTTTTTAATAAAACTAACCAAATGCAATGCACTGAGTTGTATCAGTTTTTAATAAAACTAGCCATATCCAATGCACTGAGTTATATCAGTTTTTAATAAAACTAACCAAATGCAATGCAGTGAGTTGTATCAGTTTTTAATAAAACTAACCAAATGCAATGCACTGAGTTGTATCAGTTTTTAATAAAACTAGCCATATCCAATGCACTGAGTTATATCAGTTTTTAATAAAACTAACCAAATGCAATGCAGTGAGTTGTATCAGTTTTTAATAAAACTAACCAAATGCAATGCACTGAGTTACATCCGTTTTTAATAAAACTAACCAAATGCAATGCAGTGAGTTGTATCAGTTTTTAATAAAACTAGCCATATCCAATGCACTGAGTTATATCAGTTTTTAATAAAACTAACCAAATGCAATGCAGTGAGTTGTATCAGTTTTTAATAAAACTAACCAAATGCAATGCACTGAGTTGTATCAGTTTTTAATAAAACTAGCCATATCCAATGCACTGAGTTATATCAGTTTTTAATAAAACTAACCAAATGCAATGCACTGAGTTACATCCGTTTTTAATAAAACTAACCAAATGCAATGCAGTGAGTTGTATCAGTTTTTAATAAAACTAGCCATATCCAATGCACTGAGTTATATCAGTTTTTAATAAAACTAACCAAATGCAATGCACTGAGTTACATCCGTTTTTAATAAAACTAACCAAATGCAATGCAGTGAGTTGTATCAGTTTTTAATAAAACTAGCCATATCCAATGCACTGAGTTATATCAGTTTTTAATAAAACTAACCAAATGCAATGCAGTGAGTTGTATCAGTTTTTAATAAAACTAACCAAATGCAATGCACTGAGTTGTATCAGTTTTTAATAAAACTAGCCATATCCAATGCACTGAGTTATATCAGTTTTTAATAAAACTAACCAAATGCAATGCAGTGAGTTGTATCAGTTTTTAATAAAACTAACCAAATGCAATGCACTGAGTTGTATCAGTTTTTAATAAAACTAGCCATATCCAATGCACTGAGTTATATCAGTTTTTAATAAAACTAACCAAATGCAATGCAGTGAGTTGTATCAGTTTTTAATAAAACTAACCAAATGCAATGCACTGAGTTGTATCAGTTTTTAATAAAACTAGCCATATCCAATGCACTGAGTTATATCAGTTTTTAATAAAACTAACCAAATGCAATGCAGTGAGTTGTATCAGTTTTTAATAAAACTAACCAAATGCAATGCACTGAGTTGTATCAGTTTTTAATAAAACTAGCCATATCCAATGCACTGAGTTATATCAGTTTTTAATAAAACTAACCAAATGCAATGCAGTGAGTTGTATCAGTTTTTAATAAAACTAACCAAATGCAATGCACTGAGTTACATCCGTTTTTAATAAAACTAACCAAATGCAATGCACTGAGTTGTATCAGTTTTTAATAAAACTAGCCATATCCAATGCACTGAGTTATATCAGTTTTTAATAAAACTAACCAAATGCAATGCACTGAGTTGTATCAGTTTTTAATAAAACTAGCCATATCCAATGCACTGAGTTATATCAGTTTTTAATAAAACTAACCAAATGCAATGCACTGAGTTACATCCGTTTTTAATAAAACTAACCAAATGCAATGCAGTGAGTTGTATCAGTTTTTAATAAAACTAACCAAATGCAATGCACTGAGTTGTATCAGTTTTTAATAAAACTAGCCATATCCAATGCACTGAGTTATATCAGTTTTTAATAAAACTAACCAAATGCAATGCAGTGAGTTGTATCAGTTTTTAATAAAACTAACCAAATGCAATGCACTGAGTTGTATCAGTTTTTAATAAAACTAGCCATATCCAATGCACTGAGTTATATCAGTTTTTAATAAAACTAACCAAATGCAATGCAGTGAGTTGTATCAGTTTTTAATAAAACTAACCAAATGCAATGCACTGAGTTGTATCAGTTTTTAATAAAACTAGCCATATCCAATGCACTGAGTTATATCAGTTTTTAATAAAACTAACCAAATGCAATGCAGTGAGTTGTATCAGTTTTTAATAAAACTAACCAAATGCAATGCACTGAGTTGTATCAGTTTTTAATAAAACTAGCCATATCCAATGCACTGAGTTATATCAGTTTTTAATAAAACTAACCAAATGCAATGCAGTGAGTTGTATCAGTTTTTAATAAAACTAACCAAATGCAATGCACTGAGTTGTATCAGTTTTTAATAAAACTAGCCATATCCAATGCACTGAGTTATATCAGTTTTTAATAAAACTAACCAAATGCAATGCAGTGAGTTGTATCAGTTTTTAATAAAACTAACCAAATGCAATGCACTGAGTTGTATCAGTTTTTAATAAAACTAGCCATATCCAATGCACTGAGTTATATCAGTTTTTAATAAAACTAACCAAATGCAATGCACTGAGTTACATCCGTTTTTAATAAAACTAACCAAATGCAATGCACTGAGTTGTATCAGTTTTTAATAAAACTAGCCATATCCAATGCACTGAGTTATATCAGTTTTTAATAAAACTAACCAAATGCAATGCAGTGAGTTGTATCAGTTTTTAATAAAACTAACCAAATGCAATGCACTGAGTTGTATCAGTTTTTAATAAAACTAGCCATATCCAATGCACTGAGTTATATCAGTTTTTAATAAAACTAACCAAATGCAATGCAGTGAGTTGTATCAGTTTTTAATAAAACTAACCAAATGCAATGCACTGAGTTGTATCAGTTTTTAATAAAACTAGCCATATCCAATGCACTGAGTTATATCAGTTTTTAATAAAACTAACCAAATGCAATGCAGTGAGTTGTATCAGTTTTTAATAAAACTAACCAAATGCAATGCACTGAGTTGTATCAGTTTTTAATAAAACTAGCCATATCCAATGCACTGAGTTATATCAGTTTTTAATAAAACTAACCAAATGCAATGCAGTGAGTTGTATCAGTTTTTAATAAAACTAACCAAATGCAATGCACTGAGTTGTATCAGTTTTTAATAAAACTAGCCATATCCAATGCACTGAGTTATATCAGTTTTTAATAAAACTAACCAAATGCAATGCAGTGAGTTGTATCAGTTTTTAATAAAACTAACCAAATGCAATGCACTGAGTTACATCCGTTTTTAATAAAACTAACCAAATGCAATGCACTGAGTTGTATCAGTTTTTAATAAAACTAGCCATATCCAATGCACTGAGTTATATCAGTTTTTAATAAAACTAACCAAATGCAATGCACTGAGTTGTATCAGTTTTTAATAAAACTAGCCATATCCAATGCACTGAGTTATATCAGTTTTTAATAAAACTAACCAAATGCAATGCACTGAGTTACATCCGTTTTTAATAAAACTAACCAAATGCAATGCAGTGAGTTGTATCAGTTTTTAATAAAACTAACCAAATGCAATGCACTGAGTTGTATCAGTTTTTAATAAAACTAGCCATATCCAATGCACTGAGTTATATCAGTTTTTAATAAAACTAACCAAATGCAATGCAGTGAGTTGTATCAGTTTTTAATAAAACTAACCAAATGCAATGCACTGAGTTGTATCAGTTTTTAATAAAACTAGCCATATCCAATGCACTGAGTTATATCAGTTTTTAATAAAACTAACCAAATGCAATGCAGTGAGTTGTATCAGTTTTTAATAAAACTAACCAAATGCAATGCACTGAGTTGTATCAGTTTTTAATAAAACTAGCCATATCCAATGCACTGAGTTATATCAGTTTTTAATAAAACTAACCAAATGCAATGCACTGAGTTGTATCAGTTTTTAATAAAACTAGCCATATCCAATGCACTGAGTTATATCAGTTTTTAATAAAACTAACCAAATGCAATGCAGTGAGTTGTATCAGTTTTTAATAAAACTAACCAAATGCAATGCACTGAGTTACATCCGTTTTTAATAAAACTAACCAAATGCAATGCACTGAGTTGTATCAGTTTTTAATAAAACTAGCCATATCCAATGCACTGAGTTATATCAGTTTTTAATAAAACTAACCAAATGCAATGCACTGAGTTGTATCAGTTTTTAATAAAACTAGCCATATCCAATGCACTGAGTTATATCAGTTTTTAATAAAACTAACCAAATGCAATGCACTGAGTTACATCCGTTTTTAATAAAACTAACCAAATGCAATGCAGTGAGTTGTATCAGTTTTTAATAAAACTAACCAAATGCAATGCACTGAGTTGTATCAGTTTTTAATAAAACTAGCCATATCCAATGCACTGAGTTATATCAGTTTTTAATAAAACTAACCAAATGCAATGCAGTGAGTTGTATCAGTTTTTAATAAAACTAACCAAATGCAATGCACTGAGTTGTATCAGTTTTTAATAAAACTAGCCATATCCAATGCACTGAGTTATATCAGTTTTTAATAAAACTAACCAAATGCAATGCAGTGAGTTGTATCAGTTTTTAATAAAACTAACCAAATGCAATGCACTGAGTTGTATCAGTTTTTAATAAAACTAGCCATATCCAATGCACTGAGTTATATCAGTTTTTAATAAAACTAACCAAATGCAATGCAGTGAGTTGTATCAGTTTTTAATAAAACTAACCAAATGCAATGCACTGAGTTGTATCAGTTTTTAATAAAACTAGCCATATCCAATGCACTGAGTTATATCAGTTTTTAATAAAACTAACCAAATGCAATGCAGTGAGTTGTATCAGTTTTTAATAAAACTAACCAAATGCAATGCACTGAGTTGTATCAGTTTTTAATAAAACTAGCCATATCCAATGCACTGAGTTATATCAGTTTTTAATAAAACTAACCAAATGCAATGCAGTGAGTTGTATCAGTTTTTAATAAAACTAACCAAATGCAATGCACTGAGTTGTATCAGTTTTTAATAAAACTAGCCATATCCAATGCACTGAGTTATATCAGTTTTTAATAAAACTAACCAAATGCAATGCACTGAGTTACATCCGTTTTTAATAAAACTAACCAAATGCAATGCACTGAGTTGTATCAGTTTTTAATAAAACTAGCCATATCCAATGCACTGAGTTATATCAGTTTTTAATAAAACTAACCAAATGCAATGCAGTGAGTTGTATCAGTTTTTAATAAAACTAACCAAATGCAATGCACTGAGTTGTATCAGTTTTTAATAAAACTAGCCATATCCAATGCACTGAGTTATATCAGTTTTTAATAAAACTAACCAAATGCAATGCAGTGAGTTGTATCAGTTTTTAATAAAACTAACCAAATGCAATGCACTGAGTTGTATCAGTTTTTAATAAAACTAGCCATATCCAATGCACTGAGTTATATCAGTTTTTAATAAAACTAACCAAATGCAATGCAGTGAGTTGTATCAGTTTTTAATAAAACTAACCAAATGCAATGCACTGAGTTGTATCAGTTTTTAATAAAACTAGCCATATCCAATGCACTGAGTTATATCAGTTTTTAATAAAACTAACCAAATGCAATGCAGTGAGTTGTATCAGTTTTTAATAAAACTAACCAAATGCAATGCACTGAGTTGTATCAGTTTTTAATAAAACTAGCCATATCCAATGCACTGAGTTATATCAGTTTTTAATAAAACTAACCAAATGCAATGCAGTGAGTTGTATCAGTTTTTAATAAAACTAACCAAATGCAATGCACTGAGTTACATCCGTTTTTAATAAAACTAACCAAATGCAATGCACTGAGTTGTATCAGTTTTTAATAAAACTAGCCATATCCAATGCACTGAGTTATATCAGTTTTTAATAAAACTAACCAAATGCAATGCACTGAGTTGTATCAGTTTTTAATAAAACTAGCCATATCCAATGCACTGAGTTATATCAGTTTTTTAATAAAACTAACCAAATGCAATGCACTGAGTTACATCCGTTTTTAATAAAACTAACCAAATGCAATGCAGTGAGTTGTATCAGTTTTTAATAAAACTAACCAAATGCAATGCACTGAGTTGTATCAGTTTTTAATAAAACTAGCCATATCCAATGCACTGAGTTATATCAGTTTTTAATAAAACTAACCAAATGCAATGCAGTGAGTTGTATCAGTTTTTAATAAAACTAACCAAATGCAATGCACTGAGTTGTATCAGTTTTTAATAAAACTAGCCATATCCAATGCACTGAGTTATATCAGTTTTTAATAAAACTAACCAAATGCAATGCAGTGAGTTGTATCAGTTTTTAATAAAACTAACCAAATGCAATGCACTGAGTTGTATCAGTTTTTAATAAAACTAGCCATATCCAATGCACTGAGTTATATCAGTTTTTAATAAAACTAACCAAATGCAATGCACTGAGTTGTATCAGTTTTTAATAAAACTAGCCATATCCAATGCACTGAGTTATATCAGTTTTTAATAAAACTAACCAAATGCAATGCAGTGAGTTGTATCAGTTTTTAATAAAACTAACCAAATGCAATGCACTGAGTTGTATCAGTTTTTAATAAAACTAGCCATATCCAATGCACTGAGTTATATCAGTTTTTAATAAAACTAACCAAATGCAATGCAGTGAGTTGTATCAGTTTTTAATAAAACTAACCAAATGCAATGCACTGAGTTACATCCGTTTTTAATAAAACTAACCAAATGCAATGCAGTGAGTTGTATCAGTTTTTAATAAAACTAGCCATATCCAATGCACTGAGTTATATCAGTTTTTAATAAAACTAACCAAATGCAATGCAGTGAGTTGTATCAGTTTTTAATAAAACTAACCAAATGCAATGCACTGAGTTGTATCAGTTTTTAATAAAACTAGCCATATCCAATGCACTGAGTTATATCAGTTTTTTAATAAAACTAACCAAATGCAATGCAGTGAGTTGTATCAGTTTTTTAATAAAACTAACCAAATGCAATGCACTGAGTTGTATCAGTTTTTAATAAAACTAGCCATATCCAATGCACTGAGTTATATCAGTTTTTAATAAAACTAACCAAATGCAATGCACTGAGTTGTATCAGTTTTTAATAAAACTAACCAAATGCAATGCACTGAGTTGTATCAGTTTTTAATAAAACTAGCCATATCCAATGCACTGAGTTATATCAGTTTTTAATAAAACTAACCAAATGCAATGCAGTGAGTTGTATCAGTTTTTAATAAAACTAACCAAATGCAATGCACTGAGTTGTATCAGTTTTTAATAAAACTAGCCATATCCAATGCACTGAGTTATATCAGTTTTTAATAAAACTAACCAAATGCAATGCAGTGAGTTGTATCAGTTTTTAATAAAACTAACCAAATGCAATGCACTGAGTTGTATCAGTTTTTAATAAAACTAGCCATATCCAATGCACTGAGTTATATCAGTTTTTAATAAAACTAACCAAATGCAATGCAGTGAGTTGTATCAGTTTTTAATAAAACTAACCAAATGCAATGCACTGAGTTGTATCAGTTTTTAATAAAACTAGCCATATCCAATGCACTGAGTTATATCAGTTTTTAATAAAACTAACCAAATGCAATGCAGTGAGTTGTATCAGTTTTTAATAAAACTAACCAAATGCAATGCACTGAGTTGTATCAGTTTTTAATAAAACTAGCCATATCCAATGCACTGAGTTATATCAGTTTTTAATAAAACTAACCAAATGCAATGCAGTGAGTTGTATCAGTTTTTAATAAAACTAACCAAATGCAATGCACTGAGTTACATCCGTTTTTAATAAAACTAACCAAATGCAATGCACTGAGTTGTATCAGTTTTTAATAAAACTAGCCATATCCAATGCACTGAGTTATATCAGTTTTTAATAAAACTAACCAAATGCAATGCACTGAGTTGTATCAGTTTTTAATAAAACTAGCCATATCCAATGCACTGAGTTATATCAGTTTTTAATAAAACTAACCAAATGCAATGCAGTGAGTTGTATCAGTTTTTAATAAAACTAACCAAATGCAATGCACTGAGTTGTATCAGTTTTTAATAAAACTAGCCATATCCAATGCACTGAGTTATATCAGTTTTTAATAAAACTAACCAAATGCAATGCAGTGAGTTGTATCAGTTTTTAATAAAACTAACCAAATGCAATGCACTGAGTTGTATCAGTTTTTAATAAAACTAGCCATATCCAATGCACTGAGTTATATCAGTTTTTAATAAAACTAACCAAATGCAATGCACTGAGTTGTATCAGTTTTTAATAAAACTAGCCATATCCAATGCACTGAGTTATATCAGTTTTTAATAAAACTAACCAAATGCAATGCAGTGAGTTGTATCAGTTTTTAATAAAACTAACCAAATGCAATGCACTGAGTTGTATCAGTTTTTAATAAAACTAGCCATATCCAATGCACTGAGTTATATCAGTTTTTAATAAAACTAACCAAATGCAATGCAGTGAGTTGTATCAGTTTTTAATAAAACTAACCAAATGCAATGCACTGAGTTACATCAGTTTTTAATAAAACTAACCAAATGCAATGCAGTGAGTTGTATCAGTTTTTTAATAAAACTAACCAAATGCAATGCACTGAGTTGTATCAGTTTTTAATAAAACTAGCCATATCCAATGCACTGAGTTATATCAGTTTTTAATAAAACTAACCAAATGCAATGCACTGAGTTACATCGTTTTTAATAAAACTAACCAAATGCAATGCAGTGAGTTGTATCAGTTTTTAATAAAACTAACCAAATGCAATGCACTGAGTTACATCCGTTTTTAATAAAACTAACCAAATGCAATGCAGTGAGTTGTATCAGTTTTTAATAAAACTAACCAAATGCAATGCACTGAGTTACATCCGTTTTTAATAAAACTAACCAAATGCAATGCAGTGAGTTGTATCAGTTTTTAATAAAACTAACCAAATGCAATGCACTGAGTTGTATCAGTTTTTAATAAAAACTAGCCATATCCAATGCACTGAGTTATATCAGTTTTTAATAAAACTAACCAAATGCAATGCAGTGAGTTGTATCAGTTTTTAATAAAACTAACCAAATGCAATGCACTGAGTTACATCCGTTTTTAATAAAACTAACCAAATGCAATGCAGTGAGTTGTATCAGTTTTTAATAAAACTAACCAAATGCAATGCACTGAGTTGTATCAGTTTTTAATAAAACTAGCCATATCCAATGCACTGAGTTATATCAGTTTTTAATAAAACTAACCAAATGCAATGCAGTGAGTTGTATCAGTTTTTAATAAAACTAACCAAATGCAATGCACTGAGTTGTATCAGTTTTTAATAAAACTAGCCAAATCCAATGCACTGAGTTATATCAGTTTTTAATAAAACTAACCAAATGCAATGCAGTGAGTTGTATCAGTTTTTAATAAAACTAACCAAATGCAATGCACTGAGTTGTATCAGTTTTTAATAAAACTAACCAAATGCAATGCACTGAGTTACATCCGTTTTTAATAAAACTAACCAAATGCAATGCAGTGAGTTGTATCAGTTTTTAATAAAACTAACCAAATGCAATGCACTGAGTTGTATCAGTTTTTAATAAAACTAACCAAATGCAATGCACTGAGTTACATCCGTTTTTAATAAAACTAACCAAATGCAATGCAGTGAGTTGTATCAGTTTTTAATAAAACTAACCAAATGCAATGCACTGAGTTGTATCAGTTTTTAATAAAACTAACCAAATGCAATGCACTGAGTTACATCCGTTTTTAATAAAACTAACCAAATGCAATGCAGTGAGTTGTATCAGTTTTTAATAAAACTAACCAAATGCAATGCACTGAGTTACATCAGTTTTTAATAAAACTAACCAAATGCAATGCAGTGAGTTGTATCAGTTTTTAATAAAACTAACCAAATGCAATGCACTGAGTTGTATCAGTTTTTAATAAAACTAGCCATATCCAATGCACTGAGTTATATCAGTTTTTAATAAAACTAACCAAATGCAATGCACTGAGTTACATCCGTTTTTAATAAAACTAACCAAATGCAATGCAGTGAGTTGTATCAGTTTTTAATAAAACTAGCCATATCCAATGCACTGAGTTATATCAGTTTTTAATAAAACTAACCAAATGCAATGCAGTGAGTTGTATCAGTTTTTAATAAAACTAACCAAATGCAATGCACTGAGTTGTATCAGTTTTTAATAAAACTAGCCATATCCAATGCACTGAGTTATATCAGTTTTTAATAAAACTAACCAAATGCA
>JAWMAG010000278.1:0-52370 GCA_037013455.1 Ceratitis rosa | reverse complement strand
AACTCAGTGCAGTTGCATATGGATAGTTTTAGTAAAAACTGATATAACTCAGTGCATTGCATATGGATAGTTTTTAGTAAAAACTGATATAACTCAGTGCATTGCATATGGATAGTTTTTAGTAAAAACTGATATAACTCAGTGCATTGCATATGGATAGTTTAGTTAAAAACTGATATAACTCAGTGCATTGCATATGGATAGTTTTAGTAAAAACTGATATAACTCAGTGCATTGCATATGGATAGTTTTTAGTAAAAACTGATATAACTCAGTGCATTGCATATGGATAGTTTTAGTAAAAACTGATATAACTCAGTGCATTGCATATGGATAGTTTTAGTAAAAACTGATATAACTCAGTGCATTGCATATGGATAGTTTTAGTAAAAACTGATATAACTCAGTGCATTGCATATGGATAGTTTTAGTAAAAACTGATATAACTCAGTGCATTGCATATGGATAGTTTTTAGTAAAAACTGATATAACTCAGTGCATTGCATATGGATAGTTTTATTAAAAACTGATATAACTCAGTGCATTGCATATGGATAGTTTTATTAAAAACTGATATAACTCAGTGCATTGCATATGGATAGTTTTAGTAAAAACTGATTAACTCAGTGCATTGCATATGGATAGTTTTAGTAAAAACTGATATAACTCAGTGCATTGCATATGGATAGTTTTAGTAAAAACTGATATAACTCAGTGCATTGCATATGGATAGTTTTATTAAAAACTGATATAACTCAGTGCATTGCATATGGATAGTTTTATTAAAACTGATATAACTCAGTGCATTGCATATGGATAGTTTTATTAAAAACTGATATAACTCAGTGCATTGCATATGGATAGTTTTATTAAAACTGATATAACTCAGTGCATTGCATATGGATAGTTTTATTAAAAACTGATATAACTCAGTGCATTGCATATGGATAGTTTTATTAAAAACTGATATAACTCAGTGCATTGCATATGGATAGTTTTATTAAAAACTGATATAACTCAGTGCATTGCATATGGATAGTTTTATTAAAAACTGATATAACTCAGTGCATTGCATATGGATAGTTTTATTAAAAACTGATATAACTCAGTGCATTGCATATGGATAGTTTTATTAAAAACTGATATAACTCAGTGCATTGCATATGGATAGTTTTATTAAAAACTGATATAACTCAGTGCATTGCATATGGATAGTTTTATTAAAAACTGATATAACTCAGTGCATTGCATATGGATAGTTTTATTAAAAACTGATATAACTCAGTGCATTGCATATGGATAGTTTTATTAAAAACTGATATAACTCAGTGCATTGCATATGGATAGTTTATTAAAACTGATATAACTCAGTGCATTGCATATGGATAGTTTTATTAAAAAACTGATATAACTCAGTGCATTGCATATGGATAGTTTATTAAAAACTGATATAACTCAGTGCATTGCATATGGATAGTTTTATTAAAAACTGATATAACTCAGTGCATTGCATATGGATAGTTTTATTAAAAACTGATATAACTCAGTGCATTGCATATGGATAGTTTTATTAAAAACTGATATAACTCAGTGCATTGCATATGGATAGTTTTATTAAAAACTGATATAACTCAGTGCATTGCATATGGATAGTTTTATTAAAAACTGATATAACTCAGTGCATTGCATATGGATAGTTTTTATTAAAAACTGATATAACTCAGTGCATTGCATATGGATAGTTTTATTAAAAACTGATATAACTCAGTGCATTGCATATGGATAGTTTTATTAAAAACTGATATAACTCAGTGCATTGCATATGGATAGTTTTATTAAAAACTGATATAACTCAGTGCATTGCATATGGATAGTTTTATTAAAAACTGATATAACTCAGTGCATTGCATATGGATAGTTTTATTAAAAACTGATATAACTCAGTGCATTGCATATGATAGTTTTATTAAAACCTGATATAACTCACTGCATTGCATATGGATAGTTTTATTAAAAACTGATATAACTCAGTGCATTGCATATGGATAGTTTTATTAAAAACTGATATAACTCAGTGCATTGCATATGGATAGTTTTAGTAAAAACTGATATAACCCAGTGCATTGCATATGGATAGTTTTTATTAAAAACTGATATAACTCAGTGCATTGCATATGGATAGTTTTATTAAAAACTGATATAACTCAGTGCATTGCATATGGATAGTTTTATTAAAACCTGATATAACTCAGTGCATTGCATATGGATAGTTTTATTAAAAACTGATATAACTCAGTGCATTGCATATGGATAGTTTTAGTAAAAACTGATATAACTCAGTGCATTGCATATGGATAGTTTTATTAAAAACTGATATAACTCAGTGCATTGCATATGGATAGTTTTATTAAAAACTGATATAACTCAGTGCATTGCATATGGATAGTTTTATTAAAAACTGATATAACTCAGTGCATTGCATATGGATAGTTTTATTAAAAACTGATATAACTCAGTGCATTGCATATGGATAGTTTTATTAAAAACTGATATAACTCAGTGCATTGCATATGGATAGTTTTATTAAAAACTGATATAACTCAGTGCATTGCATATGGATAGTTTTATTAAAAACTGATATAACTCAGTGCATTGTATTTGGTTAGTTTATTAAAACTGATATAACTCAGTGCATTGCATATGGATAGTTTTATTAAAACCTGATATAACTCACTGCATTGCATATGGATAGTTTTATTAAAAACTGATATAACTCAGTGCATTGCATATGGATAGTTTTATTAAAAACTGATATAACTCAGTGCATTGCATATGGATAGTTTTAGTAAAAACTGATATAACTCAGTGCATTGCATATGGATAGTTTTTATTAAAAACTGATATAACTCAGTGCATTGCATATGGATAGTTTTATTAAAAACTGATATAACTCAGTGCATTGCATATGGATAGTTTTATTAAAAACTGATATAACTCAGTGCATTGCATATGGATAGTTTTATTAAAAACTGATATAACTCAGTGCATTGCATATGGATAGTTTTATTAAAAACTGATATAACTCAGTGCATTGCATATGGATAGTTTTAGTAAAAACTGATATAACTCAGTGCATTGCATATGGATAGTTTTATTAAAAACTGATATAACTCACTGCATTGCATATGGATAGTTTTATTAAAACCTGATATAACTCAGTGCATTGCATATGGATAGTTTTATTAAAAACTGATATAACTCAGTGCATTGCATATGGATAGTTTATTAAAAACTGATATAACTCAGTGCATTGCATATGGATAGTTTTAGTAAAAACTGATATAACTCAGTGCATTGCATATGGATAGTTTTTATTAAAAACTGATATAACTCAGTGCATTGCATATGGATAGTTTTATTAAAAACTGATATAACTCAGTGCATTGCATATGGATAGTTTTATTAAAACTGATATAACTCAGTGCATTGCATATGGATAGTTTTATTAAAAACTGATATAACTCAGTGCATTGCATATGGATAGTTTTAGTAAAAACTGATATAACTCAGTGCATTGCATATGGATAGTTTTATTAAAAACTGATATAACTCAGTGCATTGCATATGGATAGTTTTATTAAAAACTGATATAACTCAGTGCATTGCATATGGATAGTTTTATTAAAAACTGATATAACTCAGTGCATTGCATATGGATAGTTTTAGTAAAAACTGATATAACTCAGTGCATTGCATATGGATAGTTTAGTTTTATTAAAAACTGATATAACTCAGTGCATTGCATATGGATAGTTTTATTAAAAACTGATATAACTCAGTGCATTGCATATGGATAGTTTTATTAAAAACTGATATAACTCAGTGCATTGCATATGGATAGTTTTATTAAAACTGATATAACTCAGTGCATTGCATATGGATAGTTTTATTAAAAACTGATATAACTCAGTGCATTGCATATGGATAGTTTTATTAAAAACTGATATAACTCAGTGCATTGCAGATGGATAGTTTAGTTTTATTAAAAACTGATATAACTCAGTGCATTGCATATGGATAGTTTTAGTAAAAACTGATATAACTCAGTGCATTGCATATGGATAGTTTAGTTTATTAAAAACTGATATAACTCAGTGCATTGCATATGGATAGTTTTAGTAAAAACTGATATAACTCAGTGCATTGCATATGGATAGTTTAGTTTTATTAAAAACTGATATAACTCAGTGCATTGCATATGGATAGTTTTAGTAAAAACTGATATAACTCAGTGCATTGCATATGGATAGTTTAGTTTTATTAAAAACTGATATAACTCAGTGCATTGCATATGGATAGTTTTATTAAAAACTGATATAACTCAGTGCATTGCATATGGATAGTTTTATTAAAAACTGATATAACTCAGTGCATTGCATATGGATAGTTTTAGTAAAAACTGATATAACTCAGTGCATTGCATATGGATAGTTTAGTTTTATTAAAAACTGATATAACTCAGTGCATTGCATATGGATAGTTTTAGTAAAAACTGATATAACTCAGTGCATTGCATATGGATAGTTTAGTTTTATTAAAAACTGATATAACTCAGTGCATTGCATATGGATAGTTTAGTTTTATTAAAAACTGATATAACTCAGTGCATTGCATATGGATAGTTTAATTTTAGTAAAAACTGATATAACTCAGTGCATTGCATATGGATAGTTTAGTTTTAGTAAAAACTGATATAACTCAGTGCATTGCATATGGATAGTTTAGTTTTATTAAAAACTGATATAACTCAGTGCATTGCATATGGATAGTTTAGTTTTATTAAAAACTGATATAACTCAGTGCATTGCATATGGATAGTTTAGTTTTATTAAAAACTGATATAACTCAGTGCATTGCATATGGATAGTTTAGTTTTAGTAAAAACTGTTATAACTCAGTGCATTGCATATGGATAGTTTAGTTTTAGTAAAAACTGATATAACTCAGTGCATTGCATATGGATAGTTTAGTTTTAGTAAAAACTGATATAACTCAGTGCATTGCATATGGATAGTTTAGTTTTATTAAAAACTGATATAACTCAATGCATTGCATATGGATAGTTTAGTTTTATTAAAAACTGATATAACTCAGTGCATTGCATATGGATAGTTTAGTTTTAGTAAAAACTGATATAACTCAGTGCATTGCATATGGATAGTTTAGTTTTAGTAAAAACTGATATAACTCAGTGCATTGCATATGGATAGTTTAGTTTTATTAAAAACTGATATAACTCAGTGCATTGCATATGGATAGTTTAGTTTTAGTAAAAACTGATATAACTCAGTGCATTGCATATGGATAGTTTAGTTTTATTAAAAACTGATATAACTCAGTGCATTGCATATGGATAGTTTAGTTTTAGTAAAAACTGATATAACTCAGTGCATTGCATATGGATAGTTTAGTTTTAGTAAAAACTGATATAACTCAGTGCATTGCATATGGATAGTTTAGTTTTATTAAAAACTGATATAACTCAGTGCATTGCATATGGATAGTTTAGTTTTAGTAAAAACTGATATAACTCAGTGCATTGCATATGGCTAGTTTAGTTTTAGTAAAAACTGATATAACTCAGTGCATTGCATATGGATAGTTTAGTTTTAGTAAAAACTGATATAACTCAGTGCATTGCATATGGATAGTTTAGTTTTATTAAAAACTGATATAACTCAGTGCATTGCATATGGATAGTTTAGTTTTAGTAAAAACTGATATAACTCAGTGCATTGCATATGGATAGTTTTATTAAAAACTGATATAACTCAGTGCATTGCATATGGATAGTTTAGTTTTATTAAAAACTGATATAACTCAGTGCATTGCATATGGATAGTTTAGTTTTAGTTAAAAACTGATATAACTCAGTGCATTGCATATGGATAGTTTAGTTTTAGTAAAAACTGATATAACTCAGTGCATTGCATATGGATAGTTTAGTTTTAGTAAAAACTGATATAACTCAGTGCATTGCATATGGATAGTTTAGTTTTAGTAAAAACTGATATAACTCAGTGCATTGCATATGGATAGTTTAGTTTTATTAAAAACTGATATAACTCAGTGCATTGCATATGGATAGTTTAGTTTTAGTAAAAACTGATATAACTCAGTGCATTGCATATGGATAGTTTAGTTTTATTAAAAACTGATATAACTCAGTGCATTGCATATGGATAGTTTAGTTTTATTAAAAACTGATATAACTTAGTGCATTGCATATGGATAGTTTAGTTTTAGTAAAAACTGATATAACTCAGTGCATTGCATATGGATAGTTTAGTTTTATTAAAAACTGATATAACTCAGTGCATTGCATATGGATAGTTTAGTTTTATTAAAAACTGATATAACTCAGTGCATTGCATATGGATAGTTTAGTTTTATTAAAAACTGATATAACTCAGTGCATTGCATATGGATAGTTTAGTTTTATTAAAAACTGATATAACTCAGTGCATTGCATATGGATAGTTTAGTTTTATTAAAAACTGATATAACTCAGTGCATTGCATATGGATAGTTTAGTTTTAGTAAAAACTGATATAACTCAGTGCATTGCATATGGATAGTTTAGTTTTATTAAAAACTGATATAACTCAGTGCATTGCATATGGATAGTTTAGTTTTATTAAAAACTGATATAACTCAGTGCATTGCATATGGATAGTTTAGTTTTAGTAAAACTGATATAACTCAGTGCATTGCATATGGATAGTTTAGTTTTATTAAAAACTGATATAACTCAGTGCATTGCATATGGATAGTTTAGTTTTATTAAAAACTGATATAACTCAGTGCATTGCATATGGATAGTTTAGTTTTATTAAAAACTGATATAACTCAGTGCATTGCATATGGATAGTTTAGTTTTAGTAAAAACTGATATAACTCAGTGCATTGCATATGGATAGTTTAGTTTTATTAAAAACTGATATAACTCAGTGCATTGCATATGGATAGTTTAGTTTTAGTAAAAACTGATATAACTCAGTGCATTGCATATGGATAGTTTAGTTTTATTAAAAACTGATATAACTCAGTGCATTGCATATGGATAGTTTAGTTTTAGTAAAAACTGATATAACTCAGTGCATTGCATATGGATAGTTTAGTTTTATTAAAAACTGATATAACTCAGTGCATTGCATATGGATAGTTTAGTTTTAGTAAAAACTGATATAACTCAGTGCATTGCATATGGATAGTTTAGTTTTATTAAAAACTGATATAACTCAGTGCATTGCATATGGATAGTTTAGTTTTAGTAAAAACTGATATAACTCAGTGCATTGCATATGGATAGTTTAGTTTTATTAAAAACTGATATAACTCAGTGCATTGCATATGGATAGTTTAGTTTTATTAAAAACTGATATAACTCAGTGCATTGCATATGGATAGTTTAGTTTTATTAAAAACTGATATAACTCAGTGCATTGCATATGGATAGTTTAGTTTTAGTAAAAACTGATATAACTCAGTGCATTGCATATGGATAGTTTAGTTTTATTAAAAACTGATATAACTCAGTGCATTGCATATGGATAGTTTAGTTTTAGTAAAAACTGATATAACTCAGTGCATTGCATATGGATAGTTTAGTTTTATTAAAAACTGATATAACTCAGTGCATTGCATATGGATAGTTTAGTTTTAGTAAAAACTGATATAACTCAGTGCATTGCATATGGATAGTTTAGTTTTATTAAAAACTGATATAAACTCAGTGCATTGCATATGGATAGTTTAGTTTTATTAAAAACTGATATAACTCAGTGCATTGCATATGGATAGTTTAGTTTTAGTAAAAACTGATATAACTCAGTGCATTGCATATGGATAGTTTAGTTTTATTAAAAACTGATATAACTCAGTGCATTGCATATGGATAGTTTAGTTTTATTAAAAACTGATATAACTCAGTGCAATGCATATGGATAGTTTAGTTTTATTAAAAACTGATATAACTCAGTGCATTGCATATGGATAGTTTAGTTTTATTAAAAACTGATATAACTCAGTGCATTGCATATGGATAGTTTAGTTTTATTAAAAACTGATATAACTCAGTGCATTGCATATGGATAGTTTAGTTTTAGTAAAAACTGATATAACTCAGTGCATTGCATATGGATAGTTTAGTTTTTATTAAAAACTGATATAACTCAGTGCATTGCATATGGATAGTTTAGTTTTAGTAAAAACTGATATAACTCAGTGCATTGCATATGGATAGTTTAGTTTTATTAAAAACTGATATAACTCAGTGCATTGCATATGGATAGTTTAGTTTTAGTAAAAACTGATATAACTCAGTGCATTGCATATGGATAGTTTAGTTTTATTAAAAACTGATATAACTCAGTGCATTGCATATGGATAGTTTAGTTTTATTAAAAACTGATATAACTCAGTGCATTGCATATGGATAGTTTAGTTTTATTAAAAACTGATATAACTCAGTGCATTGCATATGGATAGTTTAGTTTTAGTAAAAACTGATATAACTCAGTGCATTGCATATGGATAGTTTAGTTTTATTAAAAACTGATATAACTCAGTGCATTGCATATGGATAGTTTAGTTTTAGTAAAAACTGATATAACTCAGTGCATTGCATATGGATAGTTTAGTTTTATTAAAAACTGATATAACTCAGTGCATTGCATATGGATAGTTTAGTTTTAGTAAAAACTGATATAACTCAGTGCATTGCATATGGATAGTTTAGTTTTATTAAAACTGATATAACTCAGTGCATTGCATATGGATAGTTTAGTTTTATTAAAAACTGATATAACTCAGTGCATTGCATATGGATAGTTTAGTTTTAGTAAAAACTGATATAACTCAGTGCATTGCATATGGATAGTTTAGTTTTATTAAAAACTGATATAACTCAGTGCATTGCATATGGATAGTTTAGTTTTATTAAAAACTGATATAACTCAGTGCATTGCATATGGATAGTTTAGTTTTATTAAAAACTGATTATAACTCAGTGCATTGCATATGGATAGTTTAGTTTTATTAAAAACTGATATAACTCAGTGCATTGCATATGGATAGTTTAGTTTTATTAAAAACTGATATAACTCAGTGCATTGCATATGGATAGTTTAGTTTTAGTAAAAACTGATATAACTCAGTGCATTGCATATGGATAGTTTAGTTTTATTAAAAACTGATATAACTCAGTGCATTGCATATGGATAGTTTAGTTTTATTAAAAACTGATATAACTCAGTGCATTGCATATGGATAGTTTAGTTTTAGTAAAAACTGATATAACTCAGTGCATTGCATATGGATAGTTTAGTTTTATTAAAAACTGATATAACTCAGTGCATTGCATATGGATAGTTTAGTTTTATTAAAAACTGATATAACTCAGTGCATTGCATATGGATAGTTTAGTTTTATTAAAAACTGATATAACTCAGTGCATTGCATATGGATAGTTTAGTTTTATTAAAAACTGATATAACTCAGTGCATTGCATATGGATAGTTTAGTTTTAGTAAAAACTGATATAACTCAGTGCATTGCATATGGATAGTTTAGTTTTAGTAAAAACTGATATAACTCAGTGCATTGCATATGGATAGTTTAGTTTTATTAAAAACTGATATAACTCAGTGCATTGCATATGGATACTTTAGTTTTATTAAAAACTGATATAACTCAGTGCATTGCATATGGATAGTTTAGTTTTATTAAAAACTGATATAACTCAGTGCATTGCATATGGATAGTTTAGTTTTATTAAAAACTGATATAACTCAGTGCATTGCATATGGATAGTTTAGTTTTATTAAAAACTGATATAACTCAGTGCATTGCATATGGATAGTTTAGTTTTATTAAAAACTGATATAACTCAGTGCATTGCATATGGATAGTTTTAGTAAAAACTGATATAACTCAGTGCATTGCATATGGATAGTTTAGTTTTATTAAAAACTGATATAACTCAGTGCATTGCATATGTATAGTTTTATTAAAACCTGATATAACTCACTGTATTGCAAATGGATAGTTTTATTAAAAACTGATATAACTCAGTGCATTGCATATGGATAGTTTTATTAAAACCTCATATAACTCAGTGCATTGCATATGGATAGTTTTATTAAAACCTGATATAACTAAGTGCATTGCATATGGATAGTTTTATTAAAACTGATATAACTCAGTGCATTGCATATGGATAGTTTTATTAAAAACTGATATAACTCAGTGCATTGCATATGGATAGTTTAGTTTTATTAAAAACTGATATATTTCAGTGCATTGCATATGGATAGTTTTATTAAAAACTGATATAACTCAGTGCATTGCATATGAATAGTTTTATTAAAACCTGATATAACTCACTGTATTGCAAATGGATAGTTTTATTAAAAACTGATATAACTCAGTGCATTGCATATGGATAGTTTTATTAAACCTCATATAACTCAGTGCATTGCATATGGATAGTTTTATTAAAACCTGATATAACTAAGTGCATTGCATATGGATAGTTTTATTAAAAACTGATATAACTCAGTGCATTGCATATGGATAGTTTTATTAAAAGCTGATATAACTCAGCGCATTGCATATGGATAGTTTATTAAAACCTGATATAACTCAGTGCATTGCATATGGATAGTTTGATTAAAACCTGATATAACTCAGTGCAATGCATATGGATAGTTTTATTAAAACCTGATATAACTCACTGCATTACATATGGATAGTTTTATTAAAAACTGATATAACTCACTGCATTGCATATGGATAGTTTTATTAAAACCTGATATAACTCAGTGCATTGCATATGGATAGTTTTATTAAAAACTGATATAACTCAGTGCATTGCATATGGATAGTTTTATTAAAAACTGATATAACTCAGTGCATTGCATATGAATAGTTTTATTAAAACCTGAAATAACTAAGTGCATTGCATATGGATAGTTTGATTAAAAACTGATATAACTCAGTGCATTGCATATGGATAGTTTTATTAAAACCTCATATAACTCAGTGCATTGCATATGGATAGTTTTATTAAAACCTGAAATAACTAAGTGCATTGCATATGGATAGTTTGATTAAAAACTGGTATAACTCAGTGCATTGCATATGGATAGTTTTATTAAAAGCTGATATAACTCAGCGCATTGCATATGGATAGTTTTATTAAAATCTGATATAACTCAGTGCATTGCATATGGATAGTTTGATTAAAACCTGATATAACTCAGTGCAATGCATATGGATAGTTTTATTAAAACCTGATACAACTCACTGCATTACATATGGATAGTTTTATTAAAAACTGATATAACTCACTGCATTGCATATGGATAGTTTTATTAAAACCTGATATAACTCAGTGCACTGCATATGGATAGTTTTATTAAAACCTGATATAACTCAGTGCATTGCATATGGATAGTTTTATTAAAAACTGATATAACTCACTGCATTGCGTATGGATAGTTTTATTAAAAACTGATATCACTCACTGCATTGCATATGGATAGTTTTATTAAAAACTGAAATAACTCAGTGCTTTGCATATGGATAGTTTTATTAAAAACTGATATAACTCAGTGCATTGCATATGGATAGTTTAGTTTTATTAAAAACTGATATAACTCAGTGCATTGCATATGGATAGTTTAGTTTTATTAAAAACTGATATAACTCAGTGCATTGCATATGGATAGTTTAGTTTTATTAAAAACTGATATAACTCAGTGCATTGCATATGGATAGTTTTAGTAAAAACTGATATAACTCAGTGCATTGCATATGGATAGTTTAGTTTTATTAAAAACTGATATAACTCAGTGCAGTGCATATGGATAGTTTTATTAAAAACTGATATAATTCAGTGCATTGCATATGAATAGTTTTATTAAAACCTGATATAACTCACTGTATTGCAAATGGATAGTTTTATTAAAAACTGATATAACTGAGTGCATTGCATATGGATAGTTTAGTTTTATTAAAAACTGATATAACTCAGTGCATTGCATATGGATAGTTTAGTAAAAACTGATATAACTCAGTGCATTGCATATGGATAGTTTAGTTTTATTAAAAACTGATATAACTCAGTGCATTGCATATGGATAGTTTAGTTTTATTAAAAACTGATATAACTCAGTGCATTGCATATGGATAGTTTAGTTTTATTAAAAACTGATATAACTCAGTGCATTGCATATGGATAGTTAGTTTTATTAAAAACTGATATAACTCAGTGCATTGCATATGGATAGTTTAGTTTTATTAAAAACTGATATAACTCAGTGCATTGCATATGGATAGTTTAGTTTTATTAAAAACTGATATAACTCAGTGCATTGCATATGGATAGTTTTAGTAAAAACTGATATAACTCAGTGCATTGCATATGGATAGTTTAGTTTTATTAAAAACTGATATAACTCAGTGCATTGCATATGTATAGTTTTATTAAAACCTGATATAACTCACTGTATTGCAAATGGATAGTTTTATTAAAAACTGATATAACTCAGTGCATTGCATATGGATAGTTTTATTAAAACCTCATATAACTCAGTGCATTGCATATGGATAGGTTTATTAAAACCTGATATAACTCAGTGCATTGCATATGGATAGTTTTATTAAAAACTGATATAACTCAGTGCATTGCATATGGATAGTTTTATTAAAAACTGATATAACTCAGTGCATTGCATATGGATAGTTTAGTTTTATTAAAAACTGATATAACTCAGTGCATTGCATATGGATAATTTTATTAAAAACTGATATAACTCAGTGCATTGCATATGAATAGTTTTATTAAAACCTGATATAACTCACTGTATTGCAAATGGATAGTTTTATTAAAAACTGATATAACTCAGTGCATTGCATATGGATAGTTTTATTAAAACCTCATATAACTCAGTGCATTGCATATGGATAGTTTTATTAAAACCTGATATAACTAAGTCATTGCATATGGATAGTTTTATTAAAAACTGATATAACTCAGTGCATTGCATATGGATAGTTTTATTAAAAGCTGATATAACTCAGCGCATTGCATATGGATAGTTTTATTAAAACCTGATATAACTCAGTGCATTGCATATGGATAGTTTGATTAAAACCTGATATAACTCAGTGCAATGCATATGGATAGTTTTATTAAAACCTGATATAACTCACTGCATTACATATGGATAGTTTTATTAAAAACTGATATAACTCACTGCATTGCATATGGATAGTTTTATTAAAACCTGATATAACTCAGTGCATTGCATATGGATAGTTTTATTAAAAACTGATATAACTCAGTGCATTGCATATGGATAGTTTTATTAAAAACTGATATAACTCAGTGCATTGCATATGAATAGTTTTATTAAAACCTGAAATAACTAAGTGCATTGCATTTGGATAGTTTGATTAAAAACTGATATAACTCAGTGCATTGCATATCGATAGTTTTATTAAAACCTCATATAACTCAGTGCATTGCATATGGATAGTTTTATTAAAACCTGAAATAACTAAGTGCATTGCATATGGATAGTTTGATTAAAAACTGATATAACTCAGTGCATTGCATATGGATAGTTTTATTAAAAGCTGATATAACTCAGCGCATTGCATATGGATAGTTTTATTAAAATCTGATATAACTCAGTGCATTGCATATGGATAGTTTGATTAAAACCTGATATAACTCAGTGCATTGCATATGGATAGTTTTATTAAAACCTGATACAACTCACTGCATTACATATGGATAGTTTTATTAAAAACTGATATAACTCACTGCATTGCATATGGATAGTTTTATTAAAACCTGATATAACTCAGTGCACTGCATATGGATAGTTTTATTAAAACCTGATATAACTCAGTGCATTGTATATGGATAGTTTTATTAAAAACTGATATAACTCACTGCATTGCGTATGGATAGTTTTATTAAAAACTGATATCACTCACTGCATTGCATATGGATAGTTTTATTAAAAACTGAAATAACTCAGTGCTTTGCATATGGATAGTTTTATTAAAAACTGATATAACTCAGTGCATTGCATATGGATAGTTTTAGTAAAAACTGATACAACTCAGTGCATTGCATATGGATAGTTTTATTAAAACCTGATATAACTCACTACATTGCATATGGATAGTTTTATTAAAACCTGATATAACTCAGTGCATTGCATATGGATAGTTTTATTAAAAACTGATATAACTCAGTGCTTTGCATATAAATAGTTTTATTAAAAACTGATATAACTCAGTGCATTGCATATGGATAGTTTTATTAAAAACTGATATAACTCAGTGCATTGCATATGGATAGTTTTATTAAAAACTGATATAACGCAGTGCATTGCATATGGATAGTTTTATTAAAAACTGAGATAACTCACTGCATTGCATATGGATAGTTTTATTAAAAACTGAGATAACTCAGTGCATTGCATATGGATAGTTTTATTAAAATCTGATATAACTCACTGCCTTGCATATGGATAGTTTTATTAAAACCTGATATAACTCACTGCCTTGCATATGGATAGTTTTATTAAAACCTGATATAACTCACTGCCTTGCATATGGATAGTTTTATTAAAAACTGATATAACTCAGTGCATTGCATATGGATAGTTTTATTAAAACCTGATATAACTCACTGCCTTGCATATGGATAGTTTTATTAAAAACTGATATAACTCAGTGCATTGCATATGGATAGTTTTATTAAAACCTGATATAGCTCACTGCCGTGCATATGGATAGTTTTATTAAAAACTGATATAACTCAGTACATTGCATATGCATAGTTTTATTAAAACCTGATATAACTCACTGCCTTGCATATGGATAGTTTTATTAAAAACTGATATAACTCAGTGCATTGCATATGGATAGTTTTATGAAAACCTGATATAACTCACTGCCTTGCATATGGATAGTTTTATTAAAAACTGATATAACTCAGTGCATTGCATATGGATAGTTTTATTAAAAACTGATATAACTCAGTGCATTGCATATGGATAGTTTTATTAAAACCTGATATAACTCAGTGCATTGCATATGGATAGTTTTATTAAAAACTGATATAACTCAGTGCATTGAATATGGATAGTTTTATTAAAACCTGATATAACTCAGTGCATTGCATATGGATACTTTTATTAAAACCTGATATAACTCAGTGCATTGCATATGGATAGTTTTATTAAAACCTGATATAGCTCACTGCCGTGCATATGGATAGTTTTATTAAAAACTGATATAACTCAGTACATTGCATATGCATAGTTTTATTAAAACCTGATATAACTCACTGCCTTGCATATGGATAGTTTTATTAAAAACTGATATAACTCAGTGCATTGCATATGGATAGTTTTATGAAAACCTGATATAACTCACTGCCTTGCATATGGATAGTTTTATTAAAAACTGATATAACTCAGTGCATTGCATATGGATAGTTTTATTAAAAACTGATATAACTCAGTGCATTGCATATGGATAGTTTTATTAAAACCTGATATAACTCAGTGCATTGCATATGGATAGTTTTATTAAAAACTGATATAACTCAGTGCATTGCATATGGATAGTTTTATTAAAACCTGATATAACTCAGTGCATTGCATATGGATAGTTTTATGAAAACCTGATATAACTCACTGCCTTGCATATGGATAGTTTTATTAAAAACTGATATAACTCAGTGCATTGCATATGGATAGTTTTATTAAAAACTGATATAACTCAGTGCATTGCATATGGATAGTTTTATTAAAACCTGATATAGCTCACTGCCGTGCATATGGATAGTTTTATTAAAAACTGATATAACTCAGTACATTGCATATGCATAGTTTTATTAAAACCTGATATAACTCACTGCCTTGCATATGGATAGTTTTATTAAAAACTGATATAACTCAGTGCATTGCATATGGATAGTTTTATGAAAACCTGATATAACTCAGTGCATTGCATATGGATAGTTTTATGAAAACCTGATATAACTCACTGCCTTGCATATGGATAGTTTTATTAAAAACTGATATAACTCAGTGCATTGCATATGGATACTTTTATTAAAAACTGATATAACTCAGTGCATTGCATATGGATAGTTTTATTAAAACCTGATATAGCTCACTGCCGTGCATATGGATAGTTTTATTAAAAACTGATATAACTCAGTACATTGCATATGCATAGTTTTATTAAAACCTGATATAACTCACTGCCTTGCATATGGATAGTTTTATTAAAAACTGATATAACTCAGTGCATTGCATATGGATAGTTTTATTAAAACCTGATATAACTCAGTGCATTGCATATGGATAGTTTTATTAAAACCTGATATAACTCAGTGCATTGCATATGGATAGTTTTATTAAAACCTGATATAACTCAGTGCATTGCATATGGATACTTTTATTAAAAACTGATATAACTCAGTGCATTGCATATGGATAGTTTTATTAAAACCTGATATAGCTCACTGCCGTGCATATGGATAGTTTTATTAAAAACTGATATAACTCAGTACATTGCATATGCATAGTTTTATTAAAACCTGATATAACTCACTGCCTTGCATATGGATAGTTTTATTAAAAACTGATATAACTCAGTGCATTGCATATGGATAGTTTTATGAAAACCTGATATAACTCAGTGCATTGCATATGGATAGTTTTATGAAAACCTGATATAACTCACTGCCTTGCATATGGATAGTTTTATTAAAAACTGATATAACTCAGTGCATTGCATATGGATACTTTTATTAAAAACTGATATAACTCAGTGCATTGCATATGGATAGTTTTATTAAAACCTGATATAGCTCACTGCCGTGCATATGGATAGTTTTATTAAAAACTGATATAACTCAGTACATTGCATATGCATAGTTTTATTAAAACCTGATATAACTCACTGCCTTGCATATGGATAGTTTTATTAAAAACGGATATAACTCAGTGCATTGCATATGGATAGTTTTATTAAAACCTGATATAACTCAGTGCATTGCATATGGATAGTTTTATGAAAACCTGATATAACTCACTGCCTTGCATATGGATAGTTTTATTAAAAACTGATATAACTCAGTGCATTGCATATGGATACTTTTATTAAAAACTGATATAACTCAGTGCATTGCATATGGATAGTTTTATTAAAACCTGATATAGCTCACTGCCGTGCATATGGATAGTTTTATTAAAAACTGATATAACTCAGTACATTGCATATGCATAGTTTTATTAAAACCTGATATAACTCACTGCCTTGCATATGGATAGTTTTATTAAAAACTGATATAACTCAGTGCATTGCATATGGATAGTTTTATGAAAACCTGATATAACTCACTGCCTTGCATATGGATAGTTTTATTAAAAACTGATATAACTCAGTGCATTGCATATGGATAGTTTTATTAAAAACTGATATAACTCAGTGCATTGCATATGGATAGTTTTATTAAAACCTGATATAACTCAGTGCATTGCATATGGATAGTTTTATTAAAAACTGATATAACTCAGTGCATTGCATATGGATAGTTTTATTAAAACCTGATATAACTCAGTGCATTGCATATGGATAGTTTTATGAAAACCTGATATAACTCACTGCCTTGCATATGGATAGTTTTATTAAAAACTGATATAACTCAGTGCATTGCATATGGATAGTTTTATTAAAAACTGATATAACTCAGTGCATTGCATATGGATAGTTTTATTAAAAACTGATATAACTCAGTGCATTGCATATGGATAGTTTTATTAAAAACTGATATAACTCAGTGCATTGCATATGGATAGTTTTATTAAAACCTGATATAACTCAGTGCATTGCATATGGATAGTTTGATTAAAACCTGATATAACTCAGTGCATTGCATATGGATAGTTTTATTAAAACCTGATATAACTCACTGCATTGCATATGGATAGTTTTATTAAAACCTGATATAACTCAGTGCATTGCATATGGATACTTTTATTAAAACCTGATATAACTCAGTGCATTGCATATGGATAGTTTTATTAAAACCTGATATAACTCAGTGCATTGCATATGGATAGTTTTATTAAAAACTGATATAACGCAGTGCATTGCATATGGATAGTTTTATTAAAAACTGATATAACGCAGTGCATTGCATTTGGTTAGTTTATTAAAACCTGATATAACTCAGTGCATTGCATATGGATAGTTTTATTAAAACCTGATATAACTCAGTGCATTGCATATGGATAGTTTTATTAAAAACTGATATAACTCAGTGCATTGCATATGGATAGTTTTATGAAAAACTGATATAACTCAGTGCATTGCATATGGATAGTTTTATTCAAAACTGATATAACTCAGGCAATTGCATTTGGTTAGTTTTATTAAAAACTGATATAACGCAGTGCATTGCATATGGATAGTTTTATTAAAAACTGATATAACGCAGTGCATTGCATTTGGTTAGTTTATTAAAACCTGATATAACTCAGTGCATTGCATATGGATAGTTTTATTAAAACCTGATATAACTCAGTGCATTGCATATGGATAGTTTTAGTAAAAACTGATATAACTCAGTGCATTGCATATGGATAGTTTTATTAAAACCTGATATAACTCAGTGCATTGCATATGGATAGTTTTATTAAAACCTGATATAACTCAGTGCATTGCATATGGATAGTTTTATTAAAAACTGATATAACTCAGTGCATTGCATATGGATAGTTTTATTAAAACCTGATATAACTCAGTGCATTGCATATGGATAGTTTTATTAAAACCTGATATAACTCAGTGCATTGCATATGGATAGTTTTATTAAAAACTGATATAACTCAGTGCATTGCATATGGATAGTTTTATTAAAACCTGATATAACGCAGTGCATTGCATATGGATAGTTTTATTAAAACCTGATATAACTCAGTGCATTGCATATGGATAGTTTTATTAAAAACTGATATAACTCAGTGCATTGCATATGGATAGTTTTATGAAAAACTGATATAACTCAGTGCATTGCATATGGATAGTTTTATTAAAAACTGATATAACTCAGTGCATTGCATATGGATAGTTTTATTAAAAACTGATATAACGCAGTGCATTGCATTTGGTTAGTTTATTAAAACCTGATATAACTCAGTGCATTGCATATGGATAGTTTTATTAAAACCTGATATAACTCAGTGCATTGCATATGGATAGTTTTATTAAAACCTGATATAACTCAGTGCATTGCATATGGATAGTATTATTAAAAACTGATATAACGCAGTGCATTGCATTTGGTTAGTTTATTAAAACCTGATATAACTCAGTGCATTGCATATGGATAGTTTTATTAAAACCTGATATAACTCAGTGCATTGCATATGGATAGTTTTATTAAAACCTGATATAACTCAGTGCATTGCATATGGATAGTTTTATTAAAAACTGATATAACGCAGTGCATTGCATATGGATAGTTTTATTAAAAACTGATATAACTCAGTGCATTGCATATGGATAGTTTTATTAAAAACTGATATAACGCAGTGCATTGCATTTGGTTAGTTTTATTAAAAACTGATATAACTCAGTGCATTGCATATGGATAGTTTTATTAAAACCTGATATAACTCAGTGCATTGCATATGGATAGTTTTATGAAAAACTGATATAACTCAGTGCATTGCATATGGATAGTTTTATTAAAAACTGATATAACTCAGTGCATTGCATATGGATAGTTTTATTAAAACCTGATATAACGCAGTGCATTGCATATGGATAGTTTTATTAAAACTTTATATAACTCACTGCAGTGCATATGGATAGTTTTATTAAAACCTGATATAACCCAGTGCATTGCATATGGAGAGTTTTATTAAAACCTGATATAACTCAGTGCATTGCATATGGATAGTTTTATTAAAACCTGATATAACTCAGTGCATTGCATATGGATAGTTTTATTAAAACCTGATATAACTCAGTGCATTGCATTTGGTTAGTTTTATTAAAAACTGATATAACTCAGTGCATTGCATATGGATAGTTTTATTAAAACCTGATATAACTCAGTGCATTGCATATGGATAGTTTTATTAAAACCTGATATAACTCAGTGCATTGCATATGGATAGTTTTATTAAAACTTTATATAACTCACTGCAGTGCATATGGATAGTTTTATTAAAACCTGATATAACTCAGTGCATTGCATATGGATAGTTTTATTAAAACCTGATATAACTCAGTGCATTGCATATGGATAGTTTTATTAAAAACTGATATAACTCACTGCATTGCATATGGATAGTTTTATTAAAACCTGATATAACTCAGTGCATTGCATATGGATACTTTTATTAAAACCTGATATAACTCAGTGCATTGCATTTGGTTAGTTTTATTAAAACCTGATATAACTCAGTGCATTGCATATGGATAGTTTTATTAAAACTTTATATAACTCACTGCAGTGCATATGGAGAGTTTTATTAAAACCTGATATAACTCAGTGCATTGCATATGGATAGTTTTATTAAAACCTGATATAACTCAGTGCATTGCATATGGATAGTTTTATTAAAAACTGATATAACTCACTGCATTGCATATGGATAGTTTTATTAAAACCTGATATAACTCAGTGCATTGCATATGGATACTTTTATTAAAACCTGATATAACTCAGTGCATTGCATTTGGTTAGTTTTATTAAAACCTGATATAACTCAGTGCATTGCATATGGATAGTTTTATTAAAACTTTATATAACTCACTGCAGTGCATATGGATAGTTTTATTAAAACCTGATATAACTCAGTGCATTGCATATGGATAGTTTTATTAAAACCTGATATAACTCAGTGCATTGCATATGGATAGTTTTGTTAAAACCTGATATAACTCAGTGCATTGCATATGGATAGTTTTATTAAAACCTGATATAACTCAGTGCATTGCATTTGGTTAGTTTTATTAAAAACTGATATAACTCAGTGCATTGCATATGGATAGTTTTATTAAAACCTGATATAACTCAGTGCATTGCATATGGATAGTTTTATTAAAACCTGATATAACTCAGTGCATTGCATATGGATAGTTTTATTAAAACTTTATATAACTCACTGCAGTGCATATGGATAGTTTTATTAAAACCTGATATAACTCAGTGCATTGCATATGGATAGTTTTATTAAAACCTGATATAACTCAGTGCATTGCATATGGATAGTTTTATTAAAAACTGATATAACTCACTGCATTGCATATGGATACTTTTATTAAAACCTGATATAACTCAGTGCATTGCATATGGATAGTTTTATTAAAACCTGATATAACTCAGTGCATTGCATATGGATAGTTTTATTAAAACTTTATATAACTCACTGCAGTGCATATGGAGAGTTTTATTAAAACCTGATATAACTCAGTGCATTGCATATGGATACTTTTATTAAAACCTGATATAACTCAGTGCATTGCATATGGATAGTTTTATTAAAACCTGATATAACTCAGTGCATTGCATTTGGTTAGTTTTATTAAAAACTGATATAACTCAGTGCATTGCATATGGATAGTTTTATTAAAAACTGATATAACTCAGTGCATTGCATATGGATAGTTTTATTAAAACCTGATATAACTCAGTGCATTGCATATGGATAGTTTTATTAAAACTTTATATAACTCACTGCAGTGCATATGGATAGTTTTATTAAAACCTGATATAACCCAGTGCATTGCATATGGAGAGTTTTATTAAAACCTGATATAACTCAGTGCATTGCATATGAATAGTTTTATTAAAACCTGATATAACTCAGTGCATTGCATATGGATAGTTTTATTAAAACCTGATATAACTCAGTGCATTGCATTTGGTTAGTTTTATTAAAAACTGATATAACTCAGTGCATTGCATATGGATAGTTTTATTAAAACCTGATATAACTCAGTGCATTGCATATGGATAGTTTTATGAAAAACTGATATAACTCAGTGCATTGCATATGGATAGTTTTATGAAAAACTGATATAACGCAGTGCATTGCATTTGGTTAGTTTATTAAAACCTGATATAACTCAGTGCATTGCATATGGATAGTTTTATTAAAACCTGATATAACTCAGTGCATTGCATATGAATAGTTTTATTAAAACCTGATATAACTCAGTGCATTGCATATGGATAGTTTTATTAAAAACTGATATAACTCACTGCATTGCATATGGATAGTTTTATTAAAACCTGATATAACTCAGTGCATTGCATATGGATACTTTTATTAAAAACTGATATAACTCAGTGCATTGCATATGAATAGTTTTATTAAAACCTGATATAACTCACTGTATTGCAAATGGATAGTTTTATTAAAAACTGATATAACTCAGTGCATTGCATATGGATAGTTTTATTAAAACCTCATATAACTCAGTGCATTGCATATGGATAGTTTTATTAAAACCTGATATAACTAAGTGCATTGCATATGGATAGTTTTATTAAAAACTGATATAACTCAGTGCATTGCATATGGATAGTTTTATTAAAAGCTGATATAACTCAGCGCATTGCATATGGATAGTTTTATTAAAACCTGATATAACTCAGTGCATTGCATATGGATAGTTTGATTAAAACCTGATATAACTCAGTGCAATGCATATGGATAGTTTTATTAAAAACTGATATAACTCAGTGCATTGCATATGGATAGTTTTATTAAAAACTGATATAACTCAGTGCATTGCATATGGATAGTTTAGTTTTATTAAAAACTGATATAACTCAGTGCATTGCATATGGATAGTTTTATTAAAAACTGATATAACTCAGTGCATTGCATATGAATAGTTTTATTAAAACCTGATATAACTCACTGTATTGCAAATGGATAGTTTTATTAAAAACTGATATAACTCAGTGCATTGCATATGGATAGTTTTATTAAAACCTCATATAACTCAGTGCATTGCATATGGATAGTTTTATTAAAACCTGATATAACTAAGTGCATTGCATATGGATAGTTTTATTAAAAACTGATATAACTCAGTGCATTGCATATGGATAGTTTTATTAAAAGCTGATATAACTCAGCGCATTGCATATGGATAGTTTTATTAAAACCTGATATAACTCAGTGCATTGCATATGGATAGTTTGATTAAAACCTGATATAACTCAGTGCAATGCATATGGATAGTTTTATTAAAACCTGATATAACTCACTGCATTACATATGGATAGTTTTATTAAAAACTGATATAACTCACTGCATTGCATATGGATAGTTTTATTAAAACCTGATATAACTCAGTGCATTGCATATGGATAGTTTTATTAAAAACTGATATAACTCAGTGCATTGCATATGGATAGTTTTATTAAAAACTGATATAACTCAGTGCATTGCATATGAATAGTTTTATTAAAACCTGAAATAACTAAGTGCATTGCATATGGATAGTTTGACTAAAAACTGATATAACTCAGTGCATTGCATATCGATAGTTTTATTAAAACCTCATATAACTCAGTGCATTGCATATGGATAGTTTTATTAAAACCTGAAATAACTAAGTGCATTGCATATGGATAGTTTGATTAAAAACTGATATAACTCAGTGCATTGCATATGGATAGTTTTATTAAAAGCTGATATAACTCAGCGCATTGCATATGGATAGTTTTATTAAAATCTGATATAACTCAGTGCATTGCATATGGATAGTTTGATTAAAACCTGATATAACTCAGTGCAATGCATATGGATAGTTTTATTAAAACCTGATACAACTCACTGCATTACATATGGATAGTTTTATTAAAAACTGATATAACTCACTGCATTGCATATGGATAGTTTTATTAAAACCTGATATAACTCAGTGCACTGCATATGGATAGTTTTATTAAAACCTGATATAACTCAGTGCATTGCATATGGATAGTTTTATTAAAAACTGATATAACTCACTGCATTGCGTATGGATAGTTTTATTAAAAACTGATATCACTCACTGCATTGCATATGGATAGTTTTATTAAAAACTGAAATAACTCAGTGCTTTGCATATGGATAGTTTTATTAAAAACTGATATAACTCAGTGCATTGCATATGGATAGTTTTAGTAAAAACTGATACAACTCAGTGCAGTGCATATGGATAGTTTTATTAAAACCTGATATAACTCACTACATTGCATATGGATAGTTTTATTAAAACCTGATATAACTCAGTGCATTGCATATGGATAGTTTTATTAAAAACTGATATAACTCAGTGCTTTGCATATAAATAGTTTTATTAAAAACTGATATAACTCAGTGCATTGCATATGGATAGTTTTATTAAAAACTGATATAACTCAGTGCATTGCATATGGATAGTTTTATTAAAAACTGATATAACGCAGTGCATTGCATATGGATAGTTTTATTAAAAACTGAGATAACTCACTGCATTGCATATGGATAGTTTTATTAAAAACTGAGATAACTCAGTGCATTGCATATGGATAGTTTTATTAAAACCTGATATAACTCACTGCCTTGCATATGGATAGTTTTATTAAAACCTGATATAACTCACTGCCTTGCATATGGATAGTTTTATTAAAACCTGATATAACTCAGTGCCTTGCATATGGATAGTTTTATTAAAAACTGATATAACTCAGTGCATTGCATATGGATAGTTTTATTAAAACCTGATATAACTCACTGCCTTGCATATGGATAGTTTTATTAAAAACTGATATAACTCAGTGCATTGCATATGGATAGTTTTATTAAAACCTGATATAGCTCACTGCCGTGCATATGGATAGTTTTATTAAAAACTGATATAACTCAGTGCATTGCATATGGATAGTTTTATTAAAAACTGATATAACTCAGTGCATTGCATATGGATAGTTTTATTAAAACCTGATATAACTCAGTGCATTGCATATGGATAGTTTTATTAAAAACTGATATAACTCAGTGCATTGCATATGGATAGTTTTATTAAAACCTGATATAACTCAGTGCATTTCATATGGATAGTTTTATTAAAACCTGATATAACTCAGTGCATTGCATATGGATAGTTTGATTAAAACCTGATATAACTCAGTGCATTGCATATGGATAGTTTTATTAAAACCTGATATAACTCATTGCATTGCATATGGATAGTTTTATTAAAACCTGATATAACTCAGTGCATTGCATATGGATACTTTTATTAAAACCTGATATAACTCAGTGCATTGCATATGGATAGTTTTATTAAAACCTGATATAACTCAGTGCATTGCATATGGATACTTTTATTAAAACCTGATATAACTCACTGCCTTGCATATGGATAGTTTTATTAAAAACTGATATAACTCAGTGCATTGCATATGGATAGTTTTATTAAAACCTGATATAACTCAGTGCATTGCATATGGATAGTTTTATTAAAAACTGATATAACTCAGTGCATTGCATATGGATAGTTTTATTAAAACCTGATATAACTCAGTGCATTTCATATGGATAGTTTTATTAAAACCTGATATAACTCAGTGCATTGCATATGGATAGTTTGATTAAAACCTGATATAACTCAGTGCATTGCATATGGATAGTTTTATTAAAACCTGATATAACTCATTGCATTGCATATGGATAGTTTTATTAAAACCTGATATAACTCAGTGCATTGCATATGGATACTTTTATTAAAACCTGATATAACTCAGTGCATTGCATATGGATAGTTTTATTAAAACCTGATATAACTCAGTGCATTGCATATGGATACTTTTATTAAAACCTGATATAACTCACTGCCTTGCATATGGATAGTTTTATTAAAAACTGATATAACTCAGTGCATTGCATATGGATAGTTTTATTAAAACCTGATATAACTCACTGCCTTGCATATGGATAGTTTTATTAAAAACTGATATAACTCAGTGCATTGCATATGGATAGTTTTATTAAAACCTGATATAGCTCACTGCCGTGCATATGGATAGTTTTATTAAAAACTGATATAACGCAGTGCATTGCATATGGATAGTTTTATTAAAAACTGATATAACGCAGTGCATTGCATTTGGTTAGTTTATTAAAACCTGATATAACTCAGTGCATTGCATATGGATAGTTTTATTAAAACCTGATATAACTCAGTGCATTGCATATGGATAGTTTTATTAAAAACTGATATAACTCAGTGCATTGCATATGGATAGTTTTATTAAAACCTGATATAACTCAGTGCATTGCATATGGATAGTTTTATTCAAAACTGATATAACTCAGGCAATTGCATTTGGTTAGTTTTATTAAAAACTGATATAACGCAGTGCATTGCATATGGATAGTTTTATTAAAAACTGATATAACGCAGTGCATTGCATTTGGTTAGTTTATTAAAACCTGATATAACTCAGTGCATTGCATATGGATAGTTTTATTAAAACCTGATATAACTCAGTGCATTGCATATGGATAGTTTTATTAAAAACTGATATAACTCAGTGCATTGCATATGGATAGTTTTATTAAAACCTGATATAACTCAGTGCATTGCATATGGATAGTTTTATTAAAACCTGATATAACTCAGTGCATTGCATATGGATAGTTTTATTAAAAACTGATATAACTCAGTGCATTGCATATGGATAGTTTTATTAAAACCTGATATAACTCAGTGCATTGCATATGGATAGTTTTATTAAAACCTGATATAACTCAGTGCATTGCATATGGATAGTTTTATTAAAAACTGATATAACTCAGTGCATTGCATATGGATAGTTTTATTAAAACCTGATATAACGCAGTGCATTGCATATGGATAGTTTTATTAAAACCTGATATAACTCAGTGCATTGCATATGGATAGTTTTATTAAAAACTGATATAACTCAGTGCATTGCATATGGATAGTTTTATGAAAAACTGATATAACTCAGTGCATTGCATATGGATAGTTTTATTAAAAACTGATATAACTCAGTGCATTGCATATGGATAGTTTTATTAAAAACTGATATAACGCAGTGCATTGCATTTGGTTAGTTTATTAAAACCTGATATAACTCAGTGCATTGCATATGGATAGTTTTATTAAAACCTGATATAACTCAGTGCATTGCATATGGATAGTTTTATTAAAACCTGATATAACTCAGTGCATTGCATATGGATAGTATTATTAAAAACTGATATAACGCAGTGCATTGCATTTGGTTAGTTTATTAAAACCTGATATAACTCAGTGCATTGCATATGGATAGTTTTATTAAAACCTGATATAACTCAGTGCATTGCATTTGGTTAGTTTTATTAAAACCTGATATAACTCAGTGCATTGCATATGGATAGTTTTATTAAAACTTTATATAACTCACTGCAGTGCATATGGAGAGTTTTATTAAAACCTGATATAACTCAGTGCATTGCATATGGATAGTTTTATTAAAACCTGATATAACTCAGTGCATTGCATATGGATAGTTTTATTAAAAACTGATATAACTCACTGCATTGCATATGGATAGTTTTATTAAAACCTGATATAACTCAGTGCATTGCATATGGATACTTTTATTAAAACCTGATATAACTCAGTGCATTGCATTTGGTTAGTTTTATTAAAACATGATATAACTCAGTGCATTGCATATGGATAGTTTTATTAAAACTTTATATAACTCACTGCAGTGCATATGGATAGTTTTATTAAAACCTGATATAACTCAGTGCATTGCATATGGATAGTTTTATTAAAACCTGATATAACTCAGTGCATTGCATATGGATAGTTTTATTAAAACCTGATATAACTCAGTGCATTGCATATGGATAGTTTTATTAAAACCTGATATAACTCAGTGCATTGCATTTGGTTAGTTTTATTAAAAACTGATATAACTCAGTGCATTGCATATGGATAGTTTTATTAAAAACTGATAAAACTCAGTGCATTGCATATGGATAGTTTTATTAAAACCTGATATAACTCAGTGCATTGCATATGGATAGTTTTATTAAAACTTTATATAACTCACTGCAGTGCATATGGATAGTTTTATTAAAACCTGATATAACTCAGTGCATTGCATATGGATAGTTTTATTAAAACCTGATATAACTCAGTGCATTGCATATGGATAGTTTTATTAAAAACTGATATAACTCACTGCATTGCATATGGATACTTTTATTAAAACCTGATATAACTCAGTGCATTGCATATGGATAGTTTTATTAAAACCTGATATAACTCAGTGCATTGCATATGGATAGTTTTATTAAAACTTTATATAACTCACTGCAGTGCATATGGAGAGTTTTATTAAAACCTGATATAACTCAGTGCATTGCATATGGATAGTTTTATTAAAACCTGATATAACTCAGTGCATTGCATATGGATAGTTTTATTAAAACCTGATATAACTCAGTGCATTGCATTTGGTTAGTTTTATTAAAAACTGATATAACTCAGTGCATTGCATATGGATAGTTTTATTAAAACCTGATATAACTCAGTGCATTGCATATGGATAGTTTTATTAAAACCTGATATAACTCAGTGCATTGCATATGGATAGTTTTATTAAAACTTTATATAACTCACTGCAGTGCATATGGATAGTTTTATTAAAACCTGATATAACCCAGTGCATTGCATATGGAGAGTTTTATTAAAACCTGATATAACTCAGTGCATTGCATATGGATAGTTTTATTAAAACCTGATATAACTCAGTGCATTGCATATGGATAGTTTTATTAAAACCTGATATAACTCAGTGCATTGCATTTGGTTAGTTTTATTAAAAACTGATATAACTCAGTGCATTGCATATGGATAGTTTTATTAAAACCTGATATAACTCAGTGCATTGCATATGGATAGTTTTATGAAAAACTGATATAACTCAGTGCATTGCATATGGATAGTTTTATGAAAAACTGATATAACGCAGTGCATTGCATTTGGTTAGTTTATTAAAACCTGATATAACTCAGTGCATTGCATATGGATAGTTTTATTAAAACCTGATATAACTCAGTGCATTGCATATGAATAGTTTTATTAAAACCTGATATAACTCAGTGCATTGCATATGGATAGTTTTATTAAAAACTGATATAACTCACTGCTTTGCGTATGGATAGTTTTATTAAAACCTGATATAACTCTGTGCATTGCATATGGATAGTTTTATTAAAACCTGATATAACTCAGTGCATTGCATATGGATAGTTTTATTAAAACCTGATATAACTCAGTGCATTGCATATGGATAGTTTTATTAAAAACTGATATAACGCAGTGCATTGCATATGGATAGTTTTATTAAAAACTGATATAACGCAGTGCATTGCATTTGGTTAGTTTATTAAAACCTGATATAACTCAGTGCATTGCATATGGATAGTTTTATTAAAACCTGATATAACTCAGTGCATTGCATATGGATAGTTTTATTAAAAACTGATATAACTCAGTGCATTGCATATGGATAGTTTTATGAAAAACTGATATAACTCAGTGCATTGCATATGGATAGTTTTATTCAAAACTGATATAACTCAGGCAATTGCATTTGGTTAGTTTTATTAAAAACTGATATAACGCAGTGCATTGCATATGGATAGTTTTATTAAAAACTGATATAACGCAGTGCATTGCATATGGATAGTTTTATTAAAAACTGATATAACTCAGTGCATTGCATATGGATAGTTTTATTAAAACCTGATATAACTCAGTGCATTGCATATGGATAGTTTTATTAAAACCTGATATAACTCAGTGCATTGCATATGGATAGTTTTATTAAAAACTGATATAACTCAGTGCATTGCATATGGATAGTTTTATTAAAACCTGATATAACTCAGTGCATTGCATATGGATAGTTTTATTAAAACCTGATATAACTCAGTGCATTGCATATGGATAGTTTTATTAAAACCTGATATAACGCAGTGCATTGCATATGGATAGTTTTATTAAAACCTGATATAACTCAGTGCATTGCATATGGATAGTTTTATTAAAAACTGATATAACTCAGTGCATTGCATATGGATAGTTTTATGAAAAACTGATATAACTCAGTGCATTGCATATGGATAGTTTTATTAAAAACTGATATAACTCAGTGCATTGCATATGGATAGTTTTATTAAAAACTGATATAACGCAGTGCATTGCATTTGGTTAGTTTATTAAAACCTGATATAACTCAGTGCATTGCATATGGATAGTATTATTAAAAACTGATATAACGCAGTGCATTGCATTTGGTTAGTTTATTAAAACCTGATATAACTCAGTGCGTTGCATATGGATAGTTTTATGAAAAACTGATATAACTCAGTGCATTGCATATGGATAGTTTTATTAAAACCTGATATAACTCAGTGCATTGCATATGGATAGTTTTATTAAAACCTGATATAACTCAGTGCATTGCATATGGATAGTTTTATTAAAAACTGATATAACGCAGTGCATTGCATTTGGTTAGTTTTATTAAAAACTGATATAACTCAGTGCATTGCATATGGATAGTTTTATTAAAACCTGATATAACTCAGTGCATTGCATATGGATAGTTTTATTAAAACCTGATATAACGCAGTGCATTGCATATGGATAGTTTTATTAAAACCTGATATAACTCAGTGCATTGCATATGGATAGTTTTATTAAAAACTGATATAACTCAGTGCATTGCATATGGATAGTTTTATGAAAACCTGATATAACCCAGTGCATTGCATATGGAGAGTTTTATTAAAACCTGATATAACTCAGTGCATTGCATATGGATAGTTTTATTAAAACCTGATATAACTCAGTGCATTGCATATGGATAGTTTTATTAAAAACTGATATAACTCAGTGCATTGCATTTGGTTAGTTTTATTAAAAACTGATATAACTCAGTGCATTGCATATGGATAGTTTTATTAAAACCTGATATAACTCAGTGCATTGCATATGGATAGTTTTATGAAAAACTGATATAACTCAGTGCATTGCATATGGATAGTTTTATGAAAACCTGATATAACCCAGTGCATTGCATATGGAGAGTTTTGTTAAAACCTGATATAACTCAGTGCATTGCATATGGATAGTTTTATTAAAACCTGATATAACTCAGTGCATTGCATATGGATAGTTTTATTAAAAACTGATATAACTCAGTGCATTGCATTTGGTTAGTTTTATTAAAAACTGATATAACTCAGTGCATTGCATATGGATAGTTTTATTAAAACCTGATATAACTCAGTGCATTGCATATGGATAGTTTTATGAAAAACTGATATAACTCACTGCAGTGCATATGGATAGTTTTATTAAAACCTGATATAACCCAGTGCATTGCATATGGAGAGTTTTATTAAAACCTGATATAACTCAGTGCACTGCATATGGATAGTTTTATTAAAACCTGATATAACTCAGTGCATTGCATATGGATAGTTTTATTAAAAACTGATATAACTCAGTGCATTGCATTTGGTTAGTTTTATTAAAAACTGATATAACTCAGTGCATTGCATATGGATAGTTTTATTAAAACCTGATATAACCCAGTGCATTGCATATGGAGAGTTTTATTAAAAACTGATATAACTCACTGCAGTGCATATGGATAGTTTTATTAAAAACTGATATAACGCAGTGCATTGCATATGGATAGTTTTATTAAAAACTGATATAACGCAGTGCATTGCATTTGGTTAGTTTATTAAAACCTGATATAACTCAGTGCATTGCATATGGATAGTTTTATTAAAACCTGATATAACTCAGTGCATTGCATATGGATAGTTTTATTAAAAACTGATATAACTCAGTGCATTGCATATGGATAGTTTTATTAAAACCTGATATAACTCAGTGCATTGCATATGGATAGTTTTATTAAAACCTGATATAACTCAGTGCATTGCATATGGATAGTTTTATTAAAAACTGATATAACTCAGTGCATTGCATATGGATAGTTTTATTAAAACCTGATATAACTCAGTGCATTGCATATGGATAGTTTTATTAAAACCTGATATAACTCAGTGCATTGCATATGGATAGTTTTATTAAAAACTGATATAACTCAGTGCATTGCATATGGATAGTTTTATTAAAACCTGATATAACGCAGTGCATTGCATATGGATAGTTTTATTAAAACCTGATATAACTCAGTGCATTGCATATGGATAGTTTTATTAAAAACTGATATAACTCAGTGCATTGCATATGGATAGTTTTATGAAAAACTGATATAACTCAGTGCATTGCATATGGATAGTTTTATTAAAAACTGATATAACGCAGTGCATTGCATTTGGTTAGTTTATTAAAACCTGATATAACTCAGTGCATTGCATATGGATAGTTTTATTAAAACCTGATATAACTCACTGCATTACATATGGATAGTTTTATTAAAAACTGATATAACTCAGTGCATTGCATATGGATAGTTTTATTAAAAACTGATATAACTCAGTTCATTGCATATGGATAGTTTTATTAAAAACTGATATAACTCACTGCATTGCATATGGATAGTTTTATTAAAAACTGATATAACTCAGTTCATTGCATATGGATAGTTTTATTAAAAACTGATATAACTCACTGCATTGCATATGGATAGTTTTATTAAAATTTGATATAACTCAGTGCATTACATATGGTTAGTTTTATTAAAACCTGATATAACTCAGTGCATTGCATATGGATAGTTTTATTAAAACCTGATATAACTCACTGCATTACATATGGATAGTTTTATTAAAAACTGATATAACGCAGTGCATTGCATTTGGTTAGTTTATTAAAACCTGATATAACTCAGTGCATTGCATATGGATAGTTTTATTAAAACCTGATATAACTCAGTGCATTGCATATGGATAGTTTTATTAAAACCTGATATAACTCAGTGCATTGCATATGGATAGTATTATTAAAAACTGATATAACGCAGTGCATTGCATTTGGTTAGTTTATTAAAACCTGATATAACTCAGTGCATTGCATATGGATAGTTTTATTAAAACCTGATATAACTCAGTGCATTGCATTTGGTTAGTTTTATTAAAACCTGATATAACTCAGTGCATTGCATATGGATAGTTTTATTAAAACTTTATATAACTCACTGCAGTGCATATGGAGAGTTTTATTAAAACCTGATATAACTCAGTGCATTGCATATGGATAGTTTTATTAAAACCTGATATAACTCAGTGCATTGCATATGGATAGTTTTATTAAAAACTGATATAACTCACTGCATTGCATATGGATAGTTTTATTAAAACCTGATATAACTCAGTGCATTGCATATGGATACTTTTATTAAAACCTGATATAACTCAGTGCATTGCATTTGGTTAGTTTTATTAAAACCTGATATAACTCAGTGCATTGCATATGGATAGTTTTATTAAAACTTTATATAACTCACTGCAGTGCATATGGATAGTTTTATTAAAACCTGATATAACTCAGTGCATTGCATATGGATAGTTTTATTAAAACCTGATATAACTCAGTGCATTGCATATGGATAGTTTTATTAAAACCTGATATAACTCAGTGCATTGCATATGGATAGTTTTATTAAAACCTGATATAACTCAGTGCATTGCATTTGGTTAGTTTTATTAAAAACTGATATAACTCAGTGCATTGCATATGGATAGTTTTATTAAAACCTGATATAACTCAGTGCATTGCATATGGATAGTTTTATTAAAACCTGATATAACTCAGTGCATTGCATATGGATAGTTTTATTAAAACCTGATATAACTCAGTGCATTGCATATGGATAGTTTTATTAAAAACTGATATAACTCACTGCATTGCATATGGATAGTTTTATTAAAACCTGATATAACTCAGTGCATTGCATATGGATACTTTTATTAAAACCTGATATAACTCAGTGCATTGCATTTGGTTAGTTTTATTAAAACCTGATATAACTCAGTGCATTGCATATGGATAGTTTTATTAAAACTTTATATAACTCACTGCAGTGCATATGGATAGTTTTATTAAAACCTGATATAACTCAGTGCATTGCATATGGATAGTTTTATTAAAACCTGATATAACTCAGTGCATTGCATATGGATAGTTTTATTAAAACCTGATATAACTCAGTGCATTGCATATGGATAGTTTTATTAAAACCTGATATAACTCAGTGCATTGCATATGGATAGTTTTATTAAAACCTGATATAACTCAGTGCATTGCATATGGATAGTTTTATTAAAACTTTATATAACTCACTGCAGTGCATATGGAGAGTTTTATTAAAACCTGATATAACGCAGTGCATTGCATTTGGTTAGTTTATTAAAACCTGATATAACTCAGTGCATTACATATGGATAGTTTTATTAAAACCTGATATAACTCAGTGCATTGCATTTGGTTAGTTTTATTAAAACCTGATATAACTCAGTGCATTGCATATGGATAGTTTTATTAAAACTTTATATAACTCACTGCAGTGCATATGGAGAGTTTTATTAAAACCTGATATAACTCAGTGCATTGCATATGGATAGTTTTATTAAAACCTGATATAACTCAGTGCATTGCATATGGATAGTTTTATTAAAAACTGATATAACTCACTGCATTGCATATGGATAGTTTTATTAAAACCTGATATAACTCAGTGCATTGCATATGGATACTTTTATTAAAACCTGATATAACTCAGTGCATTGCATTTGGTTAGTTTTATTAAAAACTGATATAACTCAGTGCATTGCATATGGATAGTTTTATTAAAACCTGATATAACTCAGTGCATTGCATATGGATAGTTTTATTAAAACCTGATATAACTCAGTGCATTGCATATGGATAGTTTTATTAAAACCTGATATAACTCAGTGCATTGCATATGGATAGTTTTATTAAAAACTGATATAACTCACTGCATTGCATATGGATAGTTTTATTAAAACCTGATATAACTCAGTGCATTGCATATGGATACTTTTATTAAAACCTGATATAACTCAGTGCATTGCATTTGGTTAGTTTTATTAAAACCTGATATAACTCAGTGCATTGCATATGGATAGTTTTATTAAAACTTTATATAACTCACTGCAGTGCATATGGATAGTTTTATTAAAACCTGATATAACTCAGTGCATTGCATATGGATAGTTTTATTAAAACCTGATATAACTCAGTGCATTGCATATGGATAGTTTTATTAAAACCTGATATAACTCAGTGCATTGCATATGGATAGTTTTATTAAAACCTGATATAACTCAGTGCATTGCATATGGATAGTTTTATTAAAACCTGATATAACTCAGTGCATTGCATATGGATAGTTTTATTAAAACTTTATATAACTCACTGCAGTGCATATGGAGAGTTTTATTAAAACCTGATATAACGCAGTGCATTGCATTTGGTTAGTTTATTAAAACCTGATATAACTCAGTGCATTACATATGGATAGTTTTATTAAAACCTGATATAACTCAGTGCATTGCATTTGGTTAGTTTTATTAAAACCTGATATAACTCAGTGCATTGCATATGGATAGTTTTATTAAAACTTTATATAACTCACTGCAGTGCATATGGAGAGTTTTATTAAAACCTGATATAACTCAGTGCATTGCATATGGATAGTTTTATTAAAACCTGATATAACTCAGTGCATTGCATATGGATAGTTTTATTAAAAACTGATATAACTCACTGCATTGCATATGGATAGTTTTATTAAAACCTGATATAACTCAGTGCATTGCATATGGATACTTTTATTAAAACCTGATATAACTCAGTGCATTGCATTTGGTTAGTTTTATTAAAACCTGATATAACTCAGTGCATTGCATATGGATAGTTTTATTAAAACTTTATATAACTCACTGCAGTGCATATGGATAGTTTTATTAAAACCTGATATAACTCAGTGCATTGCATATGGATAGTTTTATTAAAACCTGATATAACTCAGTGCATTGCATATGGATAGTTTTATTAAAACCTGATATAACTCAGTGCATTGCATATGGATAGTTTTATTAAAACCTGATATAACTCAGTGCATTGCATTTGGTTAGTTTTATTAAAAACTGATATAACTCAGTGCATTGCATATGGATAGTTTTATTAAAACCTGATATAACTCAGTGCATTGCATATGGATAGTTTTATTAAAACCTGATATAACTCAGTGCATTGCATATGGATAGTTTTATTAAAACTTTATATAACTCACTGCAGTGCATATGGATAGTTTTATTAAAACCTGATATAACTCAGTGCATTGCATATGGATAGTTTTATTAAAACCTGATATAACTCAGTGCATTGCATATGGATAGTTTTATTAAAAACTGATATAACTCACTGCATTGCATATGGATACTTTTATTAAAACCTGATATAACTCAGTGCATTGCATATGGATAGTTTTATTAAAACCTGATATAACTCAGTGCATTGCATATGGATAGTTTTATTAAAACTTTATATAACTCACTGCAGTGCATATGGAGAGTTTTATTAAAACCTGATATAACTCAGTGCATTGCATATGGATAGTTTTATTAAAACCTGATATAACTCAGTGCATTGCATATGGATAGTTTTATTAAAACCTGATATAACTCAGTGCATTGCATTTGGTTAGTTTTATTAAAAACTGATATAACTCAGTGCATTGCATATGGATAGTTTTATTAAAACCTGATATAACTCAGTGCATTGCATATGGATAGTTTTATTAAAACCTGATATAACTCAGTGCATTGCATATGGATAGTTTTATTAAAACTTTATATAACTCACTGCAGTGCATATGGATAGTTTTATTAAAACCTGATATAACCCAGTGCATTGCATATGGAGAGTTTTATTAAAACCTGATATAACTCAGTGCATTGCATATGGATAGTTTTATTAAAACCTGATATAACTCAGTGCATTGCATATGGATAGTTTTATTAAAACCTGATATAACTCAGTGCATTGCATTTGGTTAGTTTTATTAAAAACTGATATAACTCAGTGCATTGCATATGGATAGTTTTATTAAAACCTGATATAACTCAGTGCATTGCATATGGATAGTTTTATGAAAAACTGATATAACTCAGTGCATTGCATATGGATAGTTTTATGAAAAACTGATATAACGCAGTGCATTGCATTTGGTTAGTTTATTAAAACCTGATATAACTCAGTGCATTGCATATGGATAGTTTTATTAAAACCTGATATAACTCAGTGCATTGCATATGAATAGTTTTATTAAAACCTGATATAACTCAGTGCATTGCATATGGATAGTTTTATTAAAAACTGATATAACTCACTGCTTTGCGTATGGATAGTTTTATTAAAACCTGATATAACTCTGTGCATTGCATATGGATACTTTTATTAAAACCTGATATAACTCAGTGCATTGCATATGGATAGTTTTATTAAAACCTGATATAACTCAGTGCATTGCATATGGATAGTTTTATTAAAAACTGATATAACGCAGTGCATTGCATATGGATAGTTTTATTAAAAACTGATATAACGCAGTGCATTGCATTTGGTTAGTTTATTAAAACCTGATATAACTCAGTGCATTGCATATGGATAGTTTTATTAAAACCTGATATAACTCAGTGCATTGCATATGGATAGTTTTATTAAAAACTGATATAACTCAGTGCATTGCATATGGATAGTTTTATGAAAAACTGATATAACTCAGTGCATTGCATATGGATAGTTTTATTCAAAACTGATATAACTCAGGCAATTGCATTTGGTTAGTTTTATTAAAAACTGATATAACGCAGTGCATTGCATATGGATAGTTTTATTAAAAACTGATATAACGCAGTGCATTGCATATGGATAGTTTTATTAAAAACTGATATAACTCAGTGCATTGCATATGGATAGTTTTATTAAAACCTGATATAACTCAGTGCATTGCATATGGATAGTTTTATTAAAACCTGATATAACTCAGTGCATTGCATATGGATAGTTTTATTAAAAACTGATATAACTCAGTGCATTGCATATGGATAGTTTTATTAAAACCTGATATAACTCAGTGCATTGCATATGGATAGTTTTATTAAAACCTGATATAACTCAGTGCATTGCATATGGATAGTTTTATTAAAACCTGATATAACGCAGTGCATTGCATATGGATAGTTTTATTAAAACCTGATATAACTCAGTGCATTGCATATGGATAGTTTTATTAAAAATTGATATAACTCAGTGCATTGCATATGGATAGTTTTATGAAAAACTGATATAACTCAGTGCATTGCATATGGATAGTTTTATTAAAAACTGATATAACTCAGTGCATTGCATATGGATAGTTTTATTAAAAACTGATATAACGCAGTGCATTGCATTTGGTTAGTTTATTAAAACCTGATATAACTCAGTGCATTGCATATGGATAGTATTATTAAAAACTGATATAACGCAGTGCATTGCATTTGGTTAGTTTATTAAAACCTGATATAACTCAGTGCGTTGCATATGGATAGTTTTATGAAAAACTGATATAACTCAGTGCATTGCATATGGATAGTTTTATTAAAAACTGATATAACTCAGTGCATTGCATATGGATAGTTTTATGAAAAACTGATATAACTCAGTGCATTGCATATGGATAGTTTTATTCAAAACTGATATAACTCAGGCAATTGCATTTGGTTAGTTTTATTAAAAACTGATATAACGCAGTGCATTGCATATGGATAGTTTTATTAAAAACTGATATAACGCAGTGCATTGCATTTGGTTAGTTTATTAAAACCTGATATAACTCAGTGCATTGCATATGGATAGTTTTATTAAAACCTGATATAACTCAGTGCATTGCATATGGATAGTTTTATTAAAAACTGATATAACTCAGTGCATTGCATATGGATAGTTTTATTAAAACCTGATATAACTCAGTGCATTGCATATGGATAGTTTTATTAAAACCTGATATAACTCAGTGCATTGCATATGGATAGTTTTATTAAAAACTGATATAACTCAGTGCATTGCATATGGATAGTTTTATTAAAACCTGATATAACTCAGTGCATTGCATATGGATAGTTTTATTAAAACCTGATATAACTCAGTGCATTGCATATGGATAGTTTTATTAAAAACTGATATAACTCAGTGCATTGCATATGGATAGTTTTATTAAAACCTGATATAACGCAGTGCATTGCATATGGATAGTTTTATTAAAACCTGATATAACTCAGTGCATTGCATATGGATAGTTTTATTAAAAACTGATATAACTCAGTGCATTGCATATGGATAGTTTTATGAAAAACTGATATAACTCAGTGCATTGCATATGGATAGTTTTATTAAAAACTGATATAACTCAGTGCATTGCATATGGATAGTTTTATTAAAAACTGATATAACGCAGTGCATTGCATTTGGTTAGTTTATTAAAACCTGATATAACTCAGTGCATTGCATATGGATAGTTTTATTAAAACCTGATATAACTCAGTGCATTGCATATGGATAGTTTTATTAAAACCTGATATAACTCAGTGCATTGCATATGGATAGTATTATTAAAAACTGATATAACGCAGTGCATTGCATTTGGTTAGTTTATTAAAACCTGATATAACTCAGTGCATTGCATATGGATAGTTTTATTAAAACCTGATATAACTCAGTGCATTGCATTTGGTTAGTTTTATTAAAACCTGATATAACTCAGTGCATTGCATATGGATAGTTTTATTAAAACTTTATATAACTCACTGCAGTGCATATGGAGAGTTTTATTAAAACCTGATATAACTCAGTGCATTGCATATGGATAGTTTTATTAAAACCTGATATAACTCAGTGCATTGCATATGGATAGTTTTATTAAAAACTGATATAACTCACTGCATTGCATATGGATAGTTTTATTAAAACCTGATATAACTCAGTGCATTGCATATGGATACTTTTATTAAAACCTGATATAACTCAGTGCATTGCATTTGGTTAGTTTTATTAAAACCTGATATAACTCAGTGCATTGCATATGGATAGTTTTATTAAAACTTTATATAACTCACTGCAGTGCATATGGATAGTTTTATTAAAACCTGATATAACTCAGTGCATTGCATATGGATAGTTTTATTAAAACCTGATATAACTCAGTGCATTGCATATGGATAGTTTTATTAAAACCTGATATAACTCAGTGCATTGCATATGGATAGTTTTATTAAAACCTGATATAACTCAGTGCATTGCATTTGGTTAGTTTTATTAAAAACTGATATAACTCAGTGCATTGCATATGGATAGTTTTATTAAAACCTGATATAACTCAGTGCATTGCATATAGATAGTTTTATTAAAACCTGATATAACTCAGTGCATTGCATATGGATAGTTTTATTAAAACTTTATATAACTCACTGCAGTGCATATGGATAGTTTTATTAAAACCTGATATAACTCAGTGCATTGCATATGGATAGTTTTATTAAAACCTGATATAACTCAGTGCATTGCATATGGATAGTTTTATTAAAAACTGATATAACTCACTGCATTGCATATGGATACTTTTATTAAAACCTGATATAACTCAGTGCATTGCATATGGATAGTTTTATTAAAACCTGATATAACTCAGTGCATTGCATATGGATAGTTTTATTAAAACTTTATATAACTCACTGCAGTGCATATGGAGAGTTTTATTAAAACCTGATATAACTCAGTGCATTGCATATGGATAGTTTTATTAAAACCTGATATAACTCAGTGCATTGCATATGGATAGTTTTATTAAAACCTGATATAACTCAGTGCATTGCATTTGGTTAGTTTTATTAAAAACTGATATAACTCAGTGCATTGCATATGGATAGTTTTATTAAAACCTGATATAACTCAGTGCATTGCATATGGATAGTTTTATTAAAACCTGATATAACTCAGTGCATTGCATATGGATAGTTTTATTAAAACTTTATATAACTCACTGCAGTGCATATGGATAGTTTTATTAAAACCTGATATAACCCAGTGCATTGCATATGGAGAGTTTTATTAAAACCTGATATAACTCAGTGCATTGCATATGGATAGTTTTATTAAAACCTGATATAACTCAGTGCATTGCATATGGATAGTTTTATTAAAACCTGATATAACTCAGTGCATTGCATTTGGTTAGTTTTATTAAAAACTGATATAACTCAGTGCATTGCATATGGATAGTTTTATTAAAACCTGATATAACTCAGTGCATTGCATATGGATAGTTTTATGAAAAACTGATATAACTCAGTGCATTGCATATGGATAGTTTTATGAAAAACTGATATAACGCAGTGCATTGCATTTGGTTAGTTTATTAAAACCTGATATAACTCAGTGCATTGCATATGGATAGTTTTATTAAAACCTGATATAACTCAGTGCATTGCATATGAATAGTTTTATTAAAACCTGATATAACTCAGTGCATTGCATATGGATAGTTTTATTAAAAACTGATATAACTCACTGCTTTGCGTATGGATAGTTTTATTAAAACCTGATATAACTCTGTGCATTGCATATGGATACTTTTATTAAAACCTGATATAACTCAGTGCATTGCATATGGATAGTTTTATTAAAACCTGATATAACTCAGTGCATTGCATATGGATAGTTTTATTAAAAACTGATATAACGCAGTGCATTGCATATGGATAGTTTTATTAAAAACTGATATAACGCAGTGCATTGCATTTGGTTAGTTTATTAAAACCTGATATAACTCAGTGCATTGCATATGGATAGTTTTATTAAAACCTGATATAACTCAGTGCATTGCATATGGATAGTTTTATTAAAACCTGATATAACTCAGTGCATTGCATATGGATAGTTTTATTCAAAACTGATATAACTCAGGCAATTGCATTTGGTTAGTTTTATTAAAAACTGATATAACGCAGTGCATTGCATATGGATAGTTTTATTAAAAACTGATATAACGCAGTGCATTGCATATGGATAGTTTTATTAAAAACTGATATAACTCAGTGCATTGCATATGGATAGTTTTATTAAAACCTGATATAACTCAGTGCATTGCATATGGATAGTTTTATTAAAACCTGATATAACTCAGTGCATTGCATATGGATAGTTTTATTAAAAACTGATATAACTCAGTGCATTGCATATGGATAGTTTTATTAAAACCTGATATAACTCAGTGCATTGCATATGGATAGTTTTATTAAAACCTGATATAACTCAGTGCATTGCATATGGATAGTTTTATTAAAACCTGATATAACGCAGTGCATTGCATATGGATAGTTTTATTAAAACCTGATATAACTCAGTGCATTGCATATGGATAGTTTTATTAAAAACTGATATAACTCAGTGCATTGCATATGGATAGTTTTATGAAAAACTGATATAACTCAGTGCATTGCATATGGATAGTTTTATTAAAAACTGATATAACTCAGTGCATTGCATATGGATAGTTTTATTAAAAACCGATATAACGCAGTGCATTGCATTTGGTTAGTTTATTAAAACCTGATATAACTCAGTGCATTGCATATGGATAGTATTATTAAAAACTGATATAACGCAGTGCATTGCATTTGGTTAGTTTATTAAAACCTGATATAACTCAGTGCGTTGCATATGGATAGTTTTATGAAAAACTGATATAACTCAGTGCATTGCATATGGATAGTTTTATTAAAACCTGATATAACTCAGTGCATTGCATATGGATAGTTTTATTAAAACCTGATATAACTCAGTGCATTGCATATGGATAGTTTTATTAAAAACTGATATAACGCAGTGCATTGCATTTGGTTAGTTTTATTAAAAACTGATATAACTCAGTGCATTGCATATGGATAGTTTTATTAAAACCTGATATAACTCAGTGCATTGCATATGGATAGTTTTATTAAAACCTGATATAACGCAGTGCATTGCATATGGATAGTTTTATTAAAACCTGATATAACTCAGTGCATTGCATATGGATAGTTTTATTAAAAACTGATATAACTCAGTGCATTGCATATGGATAGTTTTATGAAAACCTGATATAACCCAGTGCATTGCATATGGAGAGTTTTATTAAAACCTGATATAACTCAGTGCATTGCATATGGATAGTTTTATTAAAACCTGATATAACTCAGTGCATTGCATATGGATAGTTTTATTAAAAACTGATATAACTCAGTGCATTGCATTTGGTTAGTTTTATTAAAAACTGATATAACTCAGTGCATTGCATATGGATAGTTTTATTAAAACCTGATATAACTCAGTGCATTGCATATGGATAGTTTTATGAAAAACTGATATAACTCAGTGCATTGCATATGGATAGTTTTATGAAAACCTGATATAACCCAGTGCATTGCATATGGAGAGTTTTGTTAAAACCTGATATAACTCAGTGCATTGCATATGGATAGTTTTATTAAAACCTGATATAACTCAGTGCATTGCATATGGATAGTTTTATTAAAAACTGATATAACTCAGTGCATTGCATTTGGTTAGTTTTATTAAAAACTGATATAACTCAGTGCATTGCATATGGATAGTTTTATTAAAACCTGATATAACTCAGTGCATTGCATATGGATAGTTTTATGAAAAACTGATATAACTCACTGCAGTGCATATGGATAGTTTTATTAAAACCTGATATAACCCAGTGCATTGCATATGGAGAGTTTTATTAAAACCTGATATAACTCAGTGCACTGCATATGGATAGTTTTATTAAAACCTGATATAACTCAGTGCATTGCATATGGATAGTTTTATTAAAAACTGATATAACTCAGTGCATTGCATTTGGTTAGTTTTATTAAAAACTGATATAACTCAGTGCATTGCATATGGATAGTTTTATTAAAACCTGATATAACCCAGTGCATTGCATATGGAGAGTTTTATTAAAAACTGATATAACTCACTGCAGTGCATATGGATAGTTTTATTAAAACCTGATATAACCCAGTGCATTGCATATGGAGAGTTTTATTAAAACCTGATATAACTCAGTGCATTGCATATGGATAGTTTTATTAAAACCTGATATAACTCAGTGCATTGCATATGGATAGTTTTATTAAAAACTGATATAACTCAGTGCATTGCATTTGGTTAGTTTTATTAAAAACTGATATAACTCAGTGCATTGCATATGGATAGTTTTATTAAAACCTGATATAACTCAGTGCATTGCATATGGATAGTTTTATGAAAACCTGATATAACCCAGTGCATTGCATATGGAGAGTTTTATTAAAACCTGATATAACTCAGTGCATTGCATATGGATAGTTTTATTAAAACCTGATATAACTCAGTGCATTGCATATGGATAGTTTTATTAAAAACTGATATAACTCAGTGCATTGCATTTGGTTAGTTTTATTAAAAACTGATATAACTCAGTGCATTGCATATGGATAGTTTTATTAAAACCTGATATAACTCAGTGCATTGCATATGGATAGTTTTATGAAAAACTGATATAACTCACTGCAGTGCATATGGATAGTTTTATTAAAACCTGATATAACCCAGTGCATTGCATATGGAGAGTTTTATTAAAACCTGATATAACTCAGTGCATTGCATATGGATAGTTTTATTAAAACCTGATATAACTCAGTGCATTGCATATGGATAGTTTTATTAAAAACTGATATAACTCAGTGCATTGCATTTGGTTAGTTTTATTAAAAACTGATATAACTCAGTGCATTGCATATGGATAGTTTTATTAAAACCTGATATAACCCAGTGCATTGCATATGGAGAGTTTTATTAAAAACTGATATAACTCACTGCAGTGCATATGGATAGTTTTATTAAAACCTGATATAACCCAGTGCATTGCATATGGAGAGTTTTATTAAAACCTGATATAACTCAGTGCATTGCATATGGATAGTTTTATTAAAACCTGATATAGCTCAGTGCATTGCATATGGATAGTTTTATTAAAAACTGATATAACTCAGTGCATTGCATTTGGTTAGTTTTATTAAAAACTGATATAACTCAGTGCATTGCATATGGATAGTTTTATTAAAACCTGATATAACTCAGTGCATTGCATATGGATAGTTTTATGAAAAACTGATATAACTCACTGCAGTGCATATGGATAGTTTTATTAAAACCTGATATAACCCAGTGCATTGCATATGGAGAGTTTTATTAAAACCTGATATAACTCAGTGCATTGCATATGGATAGTTTTATTAAAACCTGATATAACTCAGTGCATTGCATATGGATAGTTTTATTAAAAACTGATATAACGCAGTGCATTGCATTTGGTTAGTTTATTAAAACCTGATATAACTCAGTGCATTGCATATGGATAGTTTTATTAAAACCTGATATAACTCAGTGCATTGCATATGAATAGTTTTATTAAAACCTGATATAACTCAGTGCATTGCATATGGATAGTTTTATTAAAACCTGATATAACTCAGTGCATTGCATATGGATAGTTTTATTAAAAACTGATATAACTCAGTGCATTGCATATGGATAGTTTTATGAAAACCTGATATAACTCAGTGCATTGCATATGGATAGTTTTATTAAAAACTGATATAACTCAGTGCATTGCATATGGATAGTTTTATTAAAACCTGATATAACGCAGTGCATTGCATATGGATAGTTTTATTAAAACCTGATATAACTCAGTGCATTGCACATGGATAGTTTTATTAAAAACTGATATAACTCAGTGCATTGCATATGGATAGTTTTATGAAAAACTGATATAACTCAGTGCATTGCATATGGATAGTTTTATTAAAAACTGATATAACTCAGTGCATTGCATATGGATAGTTTTATTAAAACCTGATATAACTCAGTGCATTGCATATGGATAGTTTTATTAAAAACTGATATAACTCAGTGCATTGCATTTGGTTAGTTTTATTAAAAACTGATATAACTCAGTGCATTGCATATGGATAGTTTTATTAAAACCTGATATAACTCAGTGCATTGCATATGGATAGTTTTATTAAAAACTGATATAACTCAGTGCATTGCATTTGGTTAGTTTTATTAAAAACTGATATAACTCAGTGCATTGCATATGGATAGTTTTATGAAAACCTGATATAACGCAGTGCATTGCATATGGATAGTTTTATTAAAACCTGATATAACTCAGTGCATTGCACATGGATAGTTTTATTAAAAACTGATATAACTCAGTGCATTGCATATGGATAGTTTTATTAAAACCTGATATAACTCAGTGCATTGCATATGGATAGTTTTATTAAAAACTGATATAACTCAGTGCATTGCATATGGATAGTTTTATTAAAACCTGATATAACTCAGTGCATTGCATATGGATAGTTTTATTAAAAACTGATATAACTCAGTGCATTGCATTTGGTTAGTTTTATTAAAAACTGATATAACTCAGTGCATTGCATATGGATAGTTTTATTAAAACCTGATATAACGCAGTGCATTGCATATGGATAGTTTTATTAAAACCTGATATAACTCAGTGCATTGCACATGGATAGTTTTATTAAAAACTGATATAACTCAGTGCATTGCACATGGATAGTTTTATTAAAAACTGATATAACTCAGTGCATTGCATATGGATAGTTTTATTAAAAACTGATATAACTCAGTGCATTGCATATGGATAGTTTTATTAAAACCTGATATAACTCAGTGCATTGCATATGGATAGTTTTATTAAAAACTGATATAACTCAGTGCATTGCATTTGGTTAGTTTTATTAAAAACTGATATAACTCAGTGCATTGCATATGGATAGTTTTATTAAAACCTGATATAACGCAGTGCATTGCATATGGATAGTTTTATTAAAACCTGATATAACTCAGTGCATTGCACATGGATAGTTTTATTAAAAACTGATATAACTCAGTGCATTGCATATGGATAGTTTTATTAAAACCTGATATAACTCAGTGCATTGCATATGGATAGTTTTATTAAAAACTGATATAACTCAGTGCATTGCATATGGATAGTTTTATTAAAACCTGATATAACTCAGTGCATTGCATATGGATAGTTTTATTAAAAACTGATATAACTCAGTGCATTGCATTTGGTTAGTTTTATTAAAAACTGATATAACTCAGTGCATTGCATATGGATAGTTTTATTAAAACCTGATATAACTCAGTGCATTGCATATGGATAGTTTTATTAAAAACTGATATAACTCAGTGCATTGCATTTGGTTAGTTTTATTAAAAACTGATATAACTCAGTGCATTGCATATGGATAGTTTTATTAAAACCTGATATAACTCAGTGCATTGCATATGGATAGTTTTATTAAAAACTGATATAACTCAGTGCATTGCATTTGGTTAGTTTTATTAAAAACTGATATAACTCAGTGCATTGCATATGGATAGTTTTATGAAAACCTGATATAACTCAGTGCATTGCATATGGATAGTTTTATTAAAACCTGATATAACTCAGTGCATTGCACATGGATAGTTTTATTAAAAACTGATATAACTCAGTGCATTGCATATGGATAGTTTTATTAAAACCTGATATAACTCAGTGCATTGCATATGGATAGTTTTATTAAAAACTGATATAACTCAGTGCATTGCATATGGATAGTTTTATTAAAACCTGATATAACTCAGTGCATTGCATATGGATAGTTTTATTAAAAACTGATATAACTCAGTGCATTGCATTTGGTTAGTTTTATTAAAAACTTATATAACTCAGTGCATTGCATATGGATAGTTTTATTAAAACCTGATATAACTCAGTGCATTGCATATGGATAGTTTTATTAAAAACTGATATAACTCAGTGCATTGCATTTGGTTAGTTTTATTAAAAACTGATATAACTCAGTGCATTGCATATGGATAGTTTTATTAAAACCTGATATAACTCAGTGCATTGCATATGGATAGTTTTATTAAAAACTGATATAACTCAGTGCATTGCATTTGGTTAGTTTTATTAAAAACTGATATAACTCAGTGCATTGCATATGGATAGTTTTATGAAAACCTGATATAACGCAGTGCATTGCATATGGATAGTTTTATTAAAACCTGATATAACTCAGTGCATTGCACATGGATAGTTTTATTAAAACCTGATATAACTCAGTGCATTGCATATGGATAGTTTTATTAAAACCTGATATAACTCAGTGCATTGCATATGGATAGTTTTATTAAAACCTGATATAACTCAGTGCATTGCATATGGATAGTTTTATTAAAAACTGATATAACTCAGTGCATTGCATATGGATAGTTTTATTAAAACCTGATATAACTCAGTGCATTGCATATGGATAGTTTTATTAAAAACTGATATAACTCAGTGCATTGCATATGGATAGTTTTATTAAAACCTGATATAACTCAGTGCATTGCATATGGATAGTTTTCTTAAAAACTAAAATAACTCAGTGCATTGCACATGGATAGTTTTATTAAAAACTGATATAACTCAGTGCATTGCATATGGATTGTTTTATTAAAAACTGATATAACTCAGTGCATTGCATATGGATAGTTTTATTAAAACCTGATATAACTCAGTGCATTGCATATGGATAGTTTTATTAAAAACTGATATAACTCAGTGCATTGCACATGGATAGTTTTATTAAAAACTGATATAACTCAGTGCATTGCATATGGATAGTTTTATTAAAAACTGATATAACTCAGTGCATTGCATATGGATAGTTTTATTAAAACCTGATATAACTCAGTGCATTGCATATGGATAGTTTTATTAAAACCTGATATAACTCAGTGCATTGCATATGGATAGTTTTATTAAAACCTGATATAACTCAGTGCATTGCATATGGATAGTTTTATTAAAACCTGATATAACTCAGTGCATTGCATATGGATAGTTTTATTAAAAACTGATATAACTCAGTGCATTGCAATATGGATAGTTTTATTAAAACCTGATATAACTCAGTGCATTGCATATGGATAGTTTTATTAAAAACTGATATAACTCAGTGCATTGCATATGGATAGTTTTATTAAAACCTGATATAACTCAGTGCATTGCATATGGATAGTTTTATTAAAAACTGATATAACTCAGTGCATTGCATATGGATAGTTTTATTAAAACCTGATATAACTCAGTGCATTGCATATGGATAGTTTTATTAAAAACTGATATAACTCAGTGCATTGCACATGGATAGTTTTATTAAAAACTGATATAACTCAGTGCATTGCATATGGATAGTTTTATTAAAAACTGATATAACTCAGTGCATTGCATTTGGTTAGTTTTATTAAAAACTGATATAACTCAGTGCATTGCATATGGATAGTTTTATTAAAACCTGATATAACTCAGTGCATTGCATATGGATAGTTTTATTAAAAACTGATATAACTCAGTGCATTGCATATGGATAGTTTTATTAAAAACTGATATAACTCAGTGCATTGCATATGGATAGTTTTATTAAAACCTGATATAACTCAGTGCATTGCATATGGATAGTTTTATTAAAAACTGATATAACTCAGTGCATTGCACATGGATAGTTTTATTAAAAACTGATATAACTCAGTGCATTGCATATGGATAGTTTTATTAAAAACTGATATAACTCAGTGCATTGCATATGGATAGTTTTATTAAAACCTGATATAACTCAGTGCATTGCATATGGATAGTTTTATTAAAAACTGATATAACTCAGTGCATTGCACATGGATAGTTTTATTAAAAACTGATATAACTCAGTGCATTGCATATGGATAGTTTTATTAAAAACTGATATAACTCAGTGCATTGCATATGGATAGTTTTATTAAAAACTGATATAACTCAGTGCATTGCATATGGATAGTTTTATTAAAACCTGATATAACTCAGTGCATTGCATATGGATAGTTTTATTAAAACCTGATATAACTCAGTGCATTGCATATGGATAGTTTTATTAAAACCTGATATAACTCAGTGCATTGCATATGGATAGTTTTATTAAAAACTGATATAACTCAGTGCATTGCATATGGATAGTTTTATTAAAACCTGATATAACTCAGTGCATTGCATATGGATAGTTTTATTAAAACTGATATAACTCAGTGCATTGCATATGGATAGTTTTATTAAAACCTGATATAACTCAGTGCATTGCATATGGATAGTTTTATTAAAAACTGATATAACTCAGTGCATTGCATATGGATAGTTTTATTAAAACCTGATATAACTCAGTGCATTGCATATGGTTAGTTTTATTAAAAACTGATATAACTCAGTGCATTGCACATGGATAGTTTTATTAAAAACTGATATAACTCAGTGCATTGCATATGGATAGTTTTATTAAAAACTGATATAACTCAGTGCATTGCATATGGATAGTTTTATTAAAACCTGATATAACTCAGTGCATTGCATATGGATAGTTTTATTAAAAACTGATATAACTCAGTGCATTGCACATGGATAGTTTTATTAAAAACTGATATAACTCAGTGCATTGCATATGGATAGTTTTATTAAAAACTGATATAACTCAGTGCATTGCATATGGATAGTTTTATTAAAAACTGATATAACTCAGTGCATTGCATATGGATAGTTTTATTAAAAACTGATATAACTCAGTGCATTGCATATGGATAGTTTTATTAAAAACTGATATAACTCAGTGCATTGCATATGGATAGTTTTATTAAAACCTGATATAACTCAGTGCATTGCATATGGATAGTTTTATTAAAACCTGATATAACTCAGTGCATTGCATATGGATAGTTTTATTAAAACCTGATATAACTCAGTGCATTGCATATGGATAGTTTTGTTAAAAACTGATATAACTCAGTGCATTGCACATGGATAGTTTTATTAAAAACTGATATAACTCAGTGCATTGCATATGGATAGTTTTATTAAAAACTGATATAACTCAGTGCATTGCATATGGATAGTTTTATTAAAAACTGATATAACTCAGTGCATTGCACATGGATAGTTTTATTAAAAACTGATATAACTCAGTGCATTGCATATGGATAGTTTTATTAAAACCTGATATAACTCAGTGCATTGCATATGGATAGTTTTATTAAAAACTGATATAACTCAGTGCATTGCATATGGATAGTTTTATTAAAACCTGATATAACTCAGTGCATTGCATATGGATAGTTTTATTAAAAACTGATATAACTCAGTGCATTGCATATGGATAGTTTTATTAAAAACTGATATAACTCAGTGCATTGCATATGGATAGTTTTATTAAAAACTGATATAACTCAGTGCATTGCATATGGATAGTTTTATTAAAAACTGATATAACTCAGTGCATTGCATATGGATAGTTTTATTAAAACCTGATATAACTCAGTGCATTGCATATGGATAGTTTTATTAAAACTGATATAACTCAGTGCATTGCATATGGATAGTTTTATTAAAACCTGATATAACTCAGTGCATTGCATATGGATAGTTTTATTAAAAACTGATATAACTCAGTGCATTGCATATGGATAGTTTTATTAAAAACTGATATAACTCAGTGCATTGCATATGGATAGTTTTATTAAAAACTGATATAACTCAGTGCATTGCATATGGATAGTTTTATTAAAACCTGATATAACTCAGTGCATTGCATATGGATAGTTTTATTAAAAACTGATATAACTCAGTGCATTGCATTTGGTTAGTTTTATTAAAAACTGATATAACTCAGTGCATTGCATATGGATAGTTTTATTAAAACCTGATATAACTCAGTGCATTGCATATGGATAGTTTTATTAAAACCTGATATAACTCAGTGCATTGCACATGGATAGTTTTATTAAAAACTGATATAACTCAGTGCATTGCATATGGATAGTTTTATTAAAACCTGATATAACTCAGTGCATTGCATATGGATAGTTTTATTAAAAACTGATATAACTCAGTGCATTGCATATGGATAGTTTTATTAAAACCTGATATAACTCAGTGC